>APFE030085576.1:56743-110316 GCA_000404065.3 Pinus taeda
TATAAATAGTGGTATTGGGCCCTTTTAGCCCATAGGATTCACTTAAATAAAACCTATTCTGAAATGGGCCGAATGGAAGGTTTGTAACTCCTAATTTCAAGGACTAAATTTACCTTTTTTACCCTCTCCCTTAAAATAAGGTGGCCTATTTGAGGTGATCTGTAAAAATGTACTATGATACAAAATATTCACCCATTAAAAATTTAAAACCCCTTAATTTCCCCAAAGGGCGAACATTCGCCCCTAAAATCACCCCTACTCTTCATGTTTATGCCAATAACCAACGAATTGGCAATACATATCTATATAATATTTTGTTTGTTTTTTGTGGTACTTAGAGTATAGATATTTTTTTTAACATCATTGCTCCTCTAACATGTTCCTAAATGGTTACCCCACATGACTAGTAAATAATTGAATACACTAGTAAATAATTGAATACACTATTAGAGTGTATATGCATAATGTAATTACTTTTATTTGATTATGAATGGAATTGCTAGTATTTTTCTATGGGAAAAAAGTATAAAAATTTAATTTAATTCATAGAGGTTCCATGTTAACAAAAATGGATGACCATAGGCCCACCATATCTGAACCATTTCTCCACACGCGTAGACTTTTCTCATCCTTTTGTAATTTTTTTTGCTTCTACAAACTCCATTTGGGGTGTCCGCCATTGAAACGGTTGATTGTGCCCACCATAACTCAGTTCTTATTATTAATGTTTTATTACATTTAGGTTGTCAAGCTTCATTATCTAAATATTCTTTTTATTTATCATTATCTTTCATAATGGAGTCTCAAGGTCATATCAGACTTAACTTCTTATTAAGTTAAGTTCTTGATGTGACCCTTTGATAATTGTTATTACGTAACACATCCCCACTTGAGGATTTGAACTCCCATATGTTCACATATATCTCCTTTTGTAACTTCCCTTCCTTTGGGCCTTCAATGCCTTTTCTATCAACACTCTCGATCCCAATCTTATGATGACGTACATTACCTCAATCTATGAGATTCCCTAGCGATATCATACCATTGCTCACAAAATTGTATATATTTTCTCTAAAATCCCTTTAGTGATTGAGATCTGAAATGATTTCATTCTCCTTCTTAGACCTCTACAATTTCCCATACTTAGTATCCCTTCCATGAAACCTTTTCAACACTTCCATCGACTTCACTTTTTCATCTTCCAAAATTTCAGTCTCTAAATTTTTTATTGTGTTTTTTTTATTCCTTCAATACCCTGCTCACCTATCTTTTCAGTATTTTTCATTTTAGATCATTTATATTTCCTCTTGCTTGCTTGTCATTTCTTACATTTTATTTTTATTTTTTATTTTCCTTTTTCATCACTAAATTTTATTATTTCTTTAAAAACTTAAATATCTATGCCTTAGCCTCTATTGTAATCTCATTATTTTCCTTACCCTCTATTTAACTCAATTCTCTTCCTTCTAATCTCGCCTTTGCCTCTAATTTTCTACTATATTTCTTCATTAACCATTAAATTTTGAAATAAATATTTTATCTAAAATGTAATGATTATTTTTAATATTTTCATATATATTAATGCTTTTTAAATAACATAAATTCAAGAATACTAGTTGAAGTGTGTAAAAGGAATAAAATACATTAAAAAATATTTATAACTCGAACAACTTAAAAATTGTATTTTGTAAAAAAAAAAAACAAAACAAAACAAAAACACTTCGGCTAACATAAACAAAACAAAGTGATCATTCTCCTTTTATACTTTTTAACAATTTTTTTTTATATCATTACAGCTTATTCATTTATTGATTGACTACTTAAATTAAAATAAAATATTAAATACAACATGCATACAACCAATTACATGATACAAATACAAATATGCTACTACACTAACCTAAACAAAATGATTATTCTCCTTTATACTTTTTAACATTTTCTTTTATATCATTACAACTTATTCATTTATTCATTGACTTATTAAATTAAAATAAAAAATTAAATACAACATGTATACAACCAATTAGACAATACAAATGTACTGCCACACTAACGTATGCTTTATAAACATTTTCTTAACGCAATATATGCAGAATCTCTCCAAACAACATAGGATCCCTTGACATCTATGGGACCCTCTAGACAACATGCAATCTAGACAACATGCCTCTTGGAATTGTGTAAGATCCCTTTCTCCATGTTATTGGGTAGTATATGCATGTCACTTTGCTTGTATTCTTTATAAACATTTTATTAACGCAATATATGCAGAATCTCTCCAAACAACATAGGATCCCTTGACATCTATGGGACCCCAATGCAATCTAGACAACATGCCTCTTGGAATTGTGTAAGATCCCTTTCTCCATGTTATTGGATTGGGACCCTAATGCAATCTAGACAACATGCCTCTTGGAATTGTGTAAGATCCCTTTCTCCATGTTATTGGATAGTATATGAACGGCACTTTGCTTGTAACATAATAAAGGACATGTTGTATAATCAGGACAAGGGTATACGTTATGCATTATGATTTAAATAATGATTTTACTTTGGTTTAACCAAGGAAGGAAGCTAGTGGCAATCTAAAAAGTGGTACCATTATGAGAGAGACATTTTCATAGATCAACGTCCTATAAATTGTTCAACATTATTTTATCCCAAAAGTTGAGAATCACACCTTGCATGGATTAAAAAGTCAACCTACTCTAAAATTGGTTTTTTATAAACCTACGGCCACGAGCAGCAAATTGCTTCCGTGCATCGTCAATGATTACCGCAGGCGTAGTAAGGTCTTTAGTCTGGCTTTTTTAGACGAAATAGCTGAGTCTGTAGTCTGGCTTTTTTAGACGAAATAGCTGAGTCTGTTTAGTCCTAGTGATGTGGTCGAATAGTTAGTAGAAAAATTTGGTATACATGTATCGTAAATGTGATCAATGGTCAAATAGAAAGATTTGGTCCACAAGCATTGTGGTCTAATCCTGCACTGAACAATATATATACCGTGGGGAGTTTACTTAAAGTGGAAGTTTTTCTTGTCTTCACGTTTAAGTGAACTGTGATCCTCCGGCCCTTTAAATCGAGACCACAGCACATCGCACCAAGCACGTGCGTCGTGGAAATCACAACTCGAATTGAATTTTGCAAAAGAGTTTCCTTAGGTTTTTGAGAAAGAAAATAAGGATTTGATTTTAGGATTGTATTTTCCTCTCAGATTGTGACTCTCGTAATGGCCATTTCGAAGACCGCGGAAGATGACGTAAAGTGGATGGAAATCGCCCCATGGCGGAGGGTATGTAACAAAGACGACGACCTTTTGAGAAAACGCTGCTTCCAATAGCAGAAGAGCAGAGTCTCAGCGACAACAACGCCCTGCTTGTCCTGCGATTTGTGAATTCAAAGACAAGATTAGTATGGGAAGATTAATACATAAAGATTGTAAAAGGTAAATTCAAAAACATATCGGAGAGGAAAAAGCATTTGTCCTCGCTATGAACTACATTGGATAGTTCCACAAAAACCTAAATTCAATTAAGAAAAAATAGAATATGGTTTAGAAGCTAAAATCCAATTGGATGGGGAACAATGAAGAAGTTTAATGAGGAGGAGGTTCATTTGTCAATCTTGTGTTATTATTTAACATTGTGGTAAAGAAATGTATGATGGGTATAAAGTCATGATGATAGTTAGGTTTCAAACATTTTTTGGGTTATCATGTCACTTCAGAATTTAGTTATTGGATTTTTTACTAATGTCGAAGAGTTGAAAATATGAGTTAATCAATTTTTTGTCTATTGGTTTAGGGGATTAATCTCTACTAAGTATTAAGGGAATATTGAGGTAAAAAATGGATTTCAAAATAAAATTGTACTACAGAATCAACTTTAAGAGAACCAATATGATTCAAATTGACGATGTCATTTGCAAGGGAGAATGTTTTTTAAGAGAAAAGAAAAATACTAATTTTTTTAGTCATATTTTTTACTTATCTCTTTATATGTTTACTCAAATTTCAAATGTGTATACTCATTGGATGCGGAATTAGATTTCAGATCTAGCTAGTACCTACTCTACATACTTTTAGTAGATTCACACAGAAAGATTCAAAATACATGAAAAAATGTGTTTCAAACACATTTTTTCATGTATTTTGAATCTTTTTTGGCATTGATCTACTCAAAAGTATGCAAAGTGGGTATTCATTGGTTGAAAAATATAATTTCACATCCAATGAGAGTACACATTTGAAATTTGAGTAAATATACAAGGAGATAAGTCAAAAATACAATAAAAAAAATATTTTTCATTATTTTCTTTTAAAAATCATCTCTTATTTTATTATTTTTAATATTATTTTAATATTTTCCTTAGGAGACCCATTTTAGACTTCAAAATTCCCCTAATGTCATAGATGGAGGTCAAACATCTCTTGGAGGAAAGAGATAAAAATATTTGGTCTTCATAAGCCATGAGTATCTAGATGGAACCAAGAGGATTTCTGAAAGACCAAAATAATTGGACTTTAATTGCATGGTAAAAAAAACATTTGAATATAGAGTGGTCATTATCTCAATGTATAAGGAGTAGATTTAATAAATATGGTGCTCCCAAGAAATATGACGATAAATTTCAATGCAAAGATGGTGGAACAAACTTTACACTAGGTGAGATGGACCCTCTTTTTGTGAGGTAACTCAAGTCTAGTATACTTTATGAGTTGAATGAGTGATCCATAAATGAGGGAATTATATCCCACTTGCTTCACTAGTGTGTATATTTTTTGGAATTTTCTTCTTATCTTTGGCTTAGTCTGGTACATACTATTTTTCCTTTAGAAAGACTACTAGGTCTCTATCCATTTCCTTATACAAGGTTCTAAATTCTTCTTTGTTCTTATTTGTTCTTGGACTTGCTTATACATAATATACTGAACTAAAAATCAATGGAAAATAATAAGTGAGATATCTAAAGAGGTCTCTAACTTTGAATACCCTATTATCTTGTGTACCAACTAGGCCTCTGAGTTAAATTATGGGAAATGTTTTGTCTTTCGTATATTCTACTCAACACTCAATACTCCCATCAATCAAATGAAGGAGTAGTTATGTTATTCATTTAATTAGGCAATGTGTTCATAATGAGCATTATTATTTGTTGAAATGCTTGTCTCATTGATTTCTTAACTAAAGACAAGGCAATGGAAATATAGATATGTTATTTCTTCTAAGAACTTTAGTCCTCCTCGCATACTCCTATTGGAATAAAATTACCTCTCCTTCACTAAATTCCAATAATTAGGAAAGAATGGTTTTATTTCCAGACCAATTACCTCACATACATCATGTATGGTGCAAGACAATAAATCACTTCATCTTTGACTATAGACCCTTTAATCATTGTTCATTAATATTCATAAGGATGCAAGGATGGTATGTTGGCTTGAGTTTGGAGCATAGGATGTGGTCTATATAGAAATTCAAATTCAAACCCCGCTGTCCACAATCCTACTATCAGAGCACTATTTTTTCCCCAACAAACAAGTTATCATACTCTAAACTATTTTTTACTCTGACATGTATGTGTATATCCTAACACTCACAAGAAGCTAAAGTCAACCACCTTCTTTCTAAAACAAGTTAATATATGTGAAAGGCCTTGACTATTGTTCTACAGAAAACCCATACTAAAATCAACAAATTTTCAAGGAGTAATGAATATGGTGCTAGCACTTTTTTGTGAAGAGAAAGAAAGTCCATTGGTTGATAATTAACTCAATTAGTCGATAGCATAGTCAATTAACCTATGGACAAGTTCAGTAGGGAGAGCCAAGTTAATTATTTGAGTGCTTAGTTGACCAATCAAAATGAAATTGTCTAGAGAGCATTCTAATTGTATATTGGAGTTTGAATAAAAATGATTCAGATGGCTCTAAAAAGGCTAAAAAATCAAAGTCTTTGGATTTTTTCGAAATTGGGACCATATCGAAGAGCTCCTTGTTCTGATTCCAATAGCATAGGAACTCAAATCCGACCTCTTATGCTCAAGTTATTCACCGTCAAAGTTTTGGTAAACTTGTCCCCAGTCACTAAATTTAGCAAAGCGCCAACTACATTTGGAAGGCAACTAAATCCGATGAAACAACCAAATTTGGTGACCACTAACGGAGCAAAAATGTGACATTGCACAATTTTCCGGATTGGCAAAATTGTCTCCTATTTAATTTTTCCAATGACTTGGGCAGTAGGCCCATCGAACCCGCCAACCCTCCCCACCATAGTCATATATATATATATATATATATAATGAGCCCAAACTCCCAAAGTGTTGAAATTATATATAACCATATGCATGTATGGTTATTAAGCATGTGACTAATTTAAATTAAAATTTAAACAATTTTTATAACAAAACATTATTATGGGAGCCATGGGGTTTGGGCCCAGGGAACGCACTTAATAATATGACCACTTGTTAATGTGCTAACTATGTAGGCACTGGAAAGTCCACCCAACAATCTATATAAACTTGTCATTTCATCGAGGCTAGGGGCAAGAGAGCCAAGAGCAACATTGAACACGGAGGCCGAGACTAGAAAGGTCTGCTCTAGGCACACATTTTGAGGCGAGAATATTTTAAGGAATATTCCATAGAATATTTCAAGAGAATATTCTAGATTTTAAGGGAATATTCTTGCAACAAGATCTTAAGGAATCTAAAATATTCCACAAGAGCTAGATTTTGACAGCGTTAGAAACATGCCATATTTAAACTCATTTCAATCAACTTTTAACCAAGATTATGATGGCATATTCCATTTCTTCACCTAAGAAGCAGATATTTTTCCCGTGTCTAGAAGAGAATCTTGTGCGGAATCTAGAAGATTCTCATATAGCTGAAATTTGACTGAGATAGAAAGGGGTCATGTTAATGCTCATATTTCACGGTTTTTGCAAGGAACACAATGACACATGTTGTTTCTTGATATGAATAGTTTATTTTTAGGTCATCCCCAGACTTGGAGGTATAAGGTGTATTGTTACCATGTCTTATTTTGATTAATTTTTAGTTGATGATTTGAATCTAAGATCCATGTATGCCAATTTTTGAGAGGATCATTGTATCCCACTCTATGTTAGAGATTGTTCCTTTCTCATGATGGAGGAGATCTTTTATGAGTGAGATTTTTGATAGGAGAAAGTCTCGTGGAGAGACATGCCTCTCTAAATAAGGGGGTTCTTCCTTGTATTGATAGACATTACATCATGTACTCATCATTTTATTGCAACAAATAATGAAGAGATCTCCCCACTCTTGACACTGGGCCCGAAGACATAGCTCACACTCGGTGAACTTCATTATCATATCATGTGTAGAAATGCCCTGTAGATTAAAATTTCTTATGTAATTAGCTAAAAAAATATTTGAATCTACTATACTCATTAGCAGAAACAATTAATCGATGAAGAAATCACAACATAAACATGAGACAAGAATTAATTGCATATGCTCAAATATTTATCTAAGGGGAAAGAAACTACTCAAAACCCTTCCTATATGTACTGCATTAGTGAGAAAATAGAAAAGGAATACAATTTCTGTTCAAGCCTGAACAATTTTTGCACAAGTATAATCTATCTCATTGCCTCACAAGCTGACTTTGGCCAATAATTAGCCGATTTTTTTGCCTGCCAAGCTCCTATTTCTTTCTGTTGTTTCCTTTGGAATTAGCCCCATGTTAATTAAGGAAATTCCCAATTAGAATTGTGCAATCCCTTTAGGACCTTCTCTGATTGTATGCACCACCTGTACAACTCGAAAATTATACAATTGATAGTACACTACCCTTGAACTCCAATCCCAACTGGGTAACTCGAATTTCATGCATGCATGACCTAATTATGGATGAATTATCTGTTAGCTAGTTGAACACTAAAGATGCACCTCACTTCTAGACCTCCCACTAGTTCATCCAAAAGTTGGAACTAGTTTAACTGACTTTAACTCTGCCTAAATGAATTAAATTATTACAAATGAAATTAAACTCACCCTAGGCTCCTACAATTTAGGAACCACTCTACATGACTCACGTTAGGTCCTAACCTCAAATTAACTAAGCCAACTAAGTGAAATTAAATTAGTTAGATCATTCTTATTGTCTTCTGATGTGGAATTACAATTTTATCCTAATTTAATTCAAGGGAAAATAAAATCAAGATTTTCTTGTTGCCACTTTCAACACTCCCTCTCAGCAAGAAAGGGATTATGAGATACCCTAATCTTATCTCTATGGAACTTGAATTTTCCTCTTGACAATGCCTCTGTCAAAATATCTGCATCCTATTCCTCAATAGGAATCTATTCCAATAACATGATCTTCCTCTGCGCACAATCTCGTAGACAGCGATACTGGAAGTCGATATGCTTGGATCGATCATGAAAAACTGGATTTTCAGAGAGTTTGATACAACTCTAATTGTCACATTAAATCATAGTGGGATCCATCATCTGACCAAGTAACCCAACAAGAATCTTCCTTATCTAGATAGATTCACAAGTTTCTTGACTAGCAGTCATGTACTATTCTTCTATTGAATTGAGTGCAAATGATGTCTACTTCTTGTTGTATGAAGAAAATGTTGTTGACATAATACTGAATACTCCTCCTAAATTGATTTTCCATCTGATGGACTACCTTCCCAATATACATTTGTGAAGCATTGATAACCATTGCTTGATTAAGTTGGTTAACTACATAACACATGTATATTCATGTGTTCAGCAAATACATAAGTGAACCCACAAGTTGCATGTAGATTGTAGCCTCTACTACTTCATCTGAAGTATCATATTCCTTCTTCCAATTCCCTACTAGAGGAGTCTCCATGTGTTTGTTACTTTCCATGTGGAAATTCTTCAGTATATCGTTGGCATACTTTCCCTGAGAGACAAACAATTCCCCATCTCCTTGGCATACTTCCATACCAAGGAAATAATGCATGATCCCTAGGTCCTTCATCTAGAATTATCTTGCAAAATCATCTTTGCAAGACTTGATCAACTTCTTATCACCGGTTAAAATTAATTCATCAACATATAATGCTATAATCAATAATTTACCTTCAACAATAATATGGTAAAGGTTTTCATTTGCTTCACTTTTGGTGAAGCCCAAATCAGTGAGATAATTGTTGATCCTCGTGTACAAATCATAGGGTGCTTGTTTCAATCCATACAATGCTTGCTTGATTCTTTACACATGCGACTGTCTATTGAAGGTCTCAAATCCTTTCGGCTGCTCAATGTACACCTTCTCCTCAATCACTTCATTGAGGAATGTTATCTTCATATCCATTTGATGTATATTTGATCCCATCTGTGCTACAAGTCCTAGAATTGATATAATAAAAGAGTACCTTGCTACTGGAGAAAAGGTCTCCTCGTAATGAATTCCCTTCACCTAAGAGAACCCCTTGGCCATAAATCTGGCCTTTTGTTTCTTGATTCTTTCGTTTGTTTCTTGATTCACCTCGTAGATCCTCCTAGAACCTACCACTGACTTGTTCTCTAGTCTTGGGAAAACTTCCAAAACATTATTTCTAACTATGGAATCATATTCCTCTACCATGGCATCAACCCATATTGGCTTCTACATTGCTTCCTCGAATGAGGATGGCTTTGTCTCAACTAGCTCAATCATTAGGGTCACATTCTTCTCCTCTGCTTATGGCTACTCCACAGCATCTTGAGGTTCTTCCTTTGGATCTGAAAGCTCCTCATCTACATGCAACTAAAGCTCCCTCTCAAGGGAACATCTTATGGCCTTCTCTTCATTTAACTTCACATTTCTACGAACAACTCTCATTTTGTGAGATGGAAGCTATGAGGTGTATAAGCATACCCCAATAACATCGCCAACTCAGCTGTCGGCTCTAGATTTTTCTTGCATCCTTGGAAATATGACAGTAAACTAATGAACCAAAGATCCTAAAATGTGACACATCTGGTTTCTTCCCTGGAAAATCTTCTTCTAGTGTACTCATCCTGAGAATCCGATGAGGACTCTTATTCTACACATATATTGTTGTGTTGCACTCTTTAACCCACAAGTGCAATGATAGGCACTGATCATGCAACATATCCAATGCAACTCCCACAATACTTTTGATCTTCCTCTCAACCACCCCATTATGTTGTGGGTTATGGTGCTACTAACTCATGTTGAATGCCTTCTTTTGCACATAATTTCTTGAACTCATTCAAAACATATTCACCATAGTTATTGCTTCTAAGAGCCTTCACATTCCTGCCAGTGTCTTTCTCAAAAAGTGCTTTAAATTCAAAAAATTCAGAGAATGTGTGGTCTTTCTTATACATGAATAAAATCTAGCACTTTTGTGATAAATTACCTACAAATATAACATAATACTTGTTCTTGGCCATGAAGGCTGTCGAGAAAGGTCCACACACATATGAGTGAACTCTTTCAAGGAAAACTTGCACTTTATTGTCCTTATCATGAAAGGTGGCTTTGGTGTACTTCCATAGTGTACACCCTTTGCATGTATCTCATTCCTCTAATGTACCCTTGGGATGTCCTATAAAAATTTGTTGCATGATCTTCAAGGCTCCATGGTGTAAATGGCCAAGCCTCCTATGCCATAATTCACTGATGTCTCAGCTATGCACCTTCTCTACTTTCGTGCTCAAATAACACGGTCTTCTACATCCAATTTGTAGAGGTTCTTCACACGAACACTGATTCACTTCACTTGTTCTGTGGTGATATGTATAAGGAAAACCTTTCCTTTTCTAAATATCACATCATGGCCACATTCTTCCAACATAGAAACAAAAACTAAATTCTTCTTCAGACTTGGAACATACATGACATCTTTTAATATGAAAGGAGAATCAGACTCCCTCTGAAAAGTAACTTTACTAATATCGATCGCATTATACCTTCCATCATTTCCCATCTCGATGTGCATCTGGAGTTCCTTCTCCTCCATGACACTAAAAATTCTTTGTTGTTTTTCATATGGAATGAGGTTCCACTATCTAGATACCACCCACTACCCATCACTGATGTCACAATTCATGTAATGAGTGTGAAATCCAACTCGATCTATGAAGCTAGAGCTTCACCTACCGCTCCTTCTGAGGGCTTCTTACCAGTATTCTTGTGTGGACACTTCCTGGCATATTGTACCATCTCATGACAGTGAAAACATTTAATCTTTGACAAAACTTTCTTCTTACCTACTTGACCAGAATCTCATTTGACGTGGGACTTATTCCCTTTCCTTTTCTTTGTCTTTCCATCCAGGGCACAGTTTCCTCATCCTTAACCTTGGATGAAGTTCCATATCTATTGCTTTGCATGAGATCATACCATAACTGCTCCCATATTGGCAGTTTGTCTCTACCATTCACGAAATCTTAATAATTGTGCCATCTCTTTGGAAGACCTAATAGAGCTAGAGCTACCATATATTCTTCTAGAATAATAATATCAATCCCACTAAGTTCATCACGACACTGTGTGAATTTTCTCAATTCTGTGGAACTGATTCAACCTTCTGCATTTTGATGCTATGAAGCTTGTCCTCTAGTGCCATCTTCCTATGGTCATTGTTTTTCTCAAACAAGTTGGTCAATGTTTTCCACATTGTGAATGGAGTTTCTTTCCTATGGAGATTTGAGATAATATGATGTCAGACTCCTCCAACATGATCCTCCTCGCTTTAACTACATCCTTCTTCCACTAAGCGAGATACTACAGATCACTTGTTGGGGGTTTAACTACATATTTCTTGATGTAATCTAGTAGCCCATTATCATTTAATGCTACCTCCATATATATATTCCATGCCACATAATTTGTGGTTCCTTCCAAGGCATACTCGAGCCTAATTCTAGTGGAAGTCATCTTCTCGATTTTGGAGAAAACAGACAAAAATGATCTTGTAATGCGAACCTCCCACACAAAATTAGAATTTTTTTCTCTTCTATTCTGATTCTTGATCTGATGCCATGTAGAAATTTCTTGTAGATTCAAACTTCTTATGTAATTTGCTAAAACAAAATACTTGAATCTACTCTACTCATCAACGTAAATAATTAGTCAATAGAGAAATCACAACGTAAACATGAGACACGAATCAATCACATATGCTCAGAGATTTATCTAAGGTGGAAGAAACTTCTCAAAACCGCTTCCTATCTATATTGCATAAGTCAAAAAGTAGAGAAGCAAAACAATGTTTTTGAAGCCTGAACAATCTCTGCATAAGTATAATCTATCTCACTACCTCACAAGCTGACTCTAGCCAATGCTTCGCCAATTTTTCTTCCCGTCAAGCTCCTATTTCCTTGCATTTTTTCCTTTGGAATTATCTCCCTATTAATTAGGGAAATTCCCAATTAGAATAGTGCAATCCCTGTAGGCCCTTCTTGACTGTATGCACCACATGTACAACCTGGAAAATTATACAACTCATAAAATTATACAACTGATAGTATACTTCCCTTGCACTCCAATCGCAATTGGGTAACTCGAATTTCATGCATGCATGAGTTAATGATGGGTGATTTATCAATTAACTAGTTGAATATTGAACTTGCACCCCACTTCTAGACCTCCTACAAGTTCCTCCAACACTTAGAACTAGTTTAAATTACTTTAACTTGGTTTAACTGAATTAAATTATTACAACTAAAATTAAAATCACCCTAGGCTCCTAAAATCTAGGAACCACTCTACATGACTCAAGGTGGGCCATCAACTCGAATTAATTGAGCAAACTAAGTGAAATTAACTTAGTTAACTCATTAGCTTTCATACGATATGTAGTCAGAGGTCTTGAGAGCAAGGTTTTGTAGAAGAAATTAAGCGTTGGGCAGCATGGAGGGGCGTAAGGGGGGAGTATCACTCCCTCCTACAGTCAAGCAGTCTCTAGTTGTGGCAAGAAATTGCTGGAGGATAAAATGGGGTTTTTAGGAGGAGGAAAATATGACATCAGAGATGCACAAGAGGAAGAGAATAGGCGAGAAGACATGAGAAGAGAGAAAATAATAGAAGAAGATAATTAGAATGCAGAAACCAAAAAACCAGATGGACCGTGCAAGCCTAGGACAATTATCACACCTAGAGTGGTGTTGAATGATCTAGCGCTATAGGCACATAGGGATCACATGGCGACTTACGTAGTCATTTGCAAATTCATGGGGTTATGGCCAATGGAGAAGGCTTTATAGGCATGGATAAAGAATCATTGGAAACCTAAAGGGGGTATAGACCTACACCTTGGATCAAAGGGTTTCTTCATTGTAGTATTCACTAACATTGAGGATAAAGACATGGTGTTTGAAGGAGGGCCCTACTTCTATGTTGCTGCAGGCCTTTATATGCGGCCTTGGGTGATGAATTTTGTCCTGGAGCGAGAGACTTTCACTTTGGTCCCATTTTGGGTAAGACTCTACTCCTTACCACTAGATTATTGGTAGCTAGAATCATTTACAACAATAGGAAATAAACTAGGGAATTTTGTAAAAATATCTGAGACCACTAGACGGGGAAAGTACACATCCTTTGCATGTATATGCATGGAGATGGATCTCTTTAGAGCTCTACTGGATGAAGTGATTCTTGAAGTTTTTGATAAATAATGGGTACAAGTGGTGGACTTTGAGCAAGTTCCTTTCATATGCCGCAAATGCCATGAACATGGGCATCTATTTAGGGACTGCCCTCTAAACAAAATAGAGAGCAGACTAAAGCTACCTCAGGGGAAAGATTTTGATAGCTTTCACAAAGTGGTAAATAAAGGTAAAGGAGCGATAAAGTTAAAAAAAAATCAACGAGGAAAATAAGACAAGCCAAAATAGATACAAGGTACTAGAAGAAGAAGACGAGCTAGATACGACAAATCAGACTCTGGAGGACAACCCAGGGGAGAAGGAAAAGGAAGAAACTATGGAGGAAACACATGACAATAACCAAAAAAAGGAGGATATGATGAGTACCATGGAACTTGATAAGGACCAAGAGATGACCTGGAGTGAGGTGGAAATGGAGGATCATGAACTACAGGATATTCTTGAAAGGGAGCATCTAGATCTGGAAAAATTCCTGGAGTAGGGAACCACTAAAGGAATGGATTCACTACCACAAGAGGAGTTCAATAGAGTGCAACAGCTATTTCTGTGGAGAAGTCAGGCAAAAGGGTTGGGAGTCAAAAGAAACCTTGAGAGCTAGGATAATGAAGGGGTGAAAACTATGAAGACCACATCGAGACTTGCTCCCAGGAACCCTGGTAGGAAAACGGGTAGGAGAAAACAAAAAGAGCTACTAATAGAATGTGGAAAACTGATGATAGATTCAGGTAAGATGAAAGACCTAACCAATTACTCTTTTACAAATATTTCTTAATAAAGCTCACAACTTGGAATATTAGGGGTCTAGGGAGTAAAAGGAAACAAAGGATTCTTAGTAATATAATGAAAGAAGAAAAACCATATATGATTTTCATCCAGGAAACTAAATGTTCAGTAGAAAAAATAAGAGAAATTCGCAACAAATGTCTTTCTAGATATGAATTTCTAGAAGTCAAAGTAGACAAAATAGCAGGAGGTATTATCACACTTTGGAACCCCCATAAACTAGGTATCTTGGATGCTGAAGCATCTAGGAACTATTTATCAGTTGTTATTCAAACTTTGGGAGATAGGGAAGTTTATTTAATCACAATTTTTTATGGTCCACAGAAGCCTGACGACAAACTCAGACTGCTTACCTCACTAGACGATCTAAGAGACAGACATTCAGGAATACCATGGATTTTAGGAGGTGACTTTAACATGATCAGATGATCCCTATTAGAAAAAAAGGTGGAACCAGATAACTAGGCAGAGACTCTGTAGCATTTCATAATTTTATAAACAACATGAGGTTAGTAGACACAGAGACAAGTAATGGCCTCTTTACCTGGAATAATAAAAGGGGAGGAGAGTCTTAAGTAGCCTCAAAGCTAGATATATTTATTATCTCAGAGGACCTTATACTCAGAGGCCTTGACATGTCAGCGATGATACTCCCTTTTCATGGCTTAGAGCATTGGCCTGTTCAAATTGTGGCTTCTTGTATAGGAACTCCAAGAAACAGACCTTTTAGGTTTGAAAATATCTGGCACACCCATCCAGACATTATCAGCAATATTGAAAAATGGTGGAAAGAGGATATTTAGATTGAGGGTACGAGATTGTTTCTCTTACATAAAAGATTGAAACATATCAAAATTAGGCTCAAAGATTGGAATAAGAATGAATTTCGTAACATTTTTGAAGCTAAAAAAGTTCTTGAAAGGAAGATATAGGAAATTAATTAGACCCTCATCACTAGTGGCTTCGACGAGGGAAGAATAGAACAAGCTAACAATCATCAACAGGAATGGGAAGAATTATGAAAACACGAGGAAATATTCTAGAGACAGAAATCAAGAGTACAATGGTTAAAACAAGGAGATAGGAACACAAGGTTTTTCCACAAGTCTACCATGGAGCACAAGTCTCACAACAGGACCTCAACAATCAAGGATTCTTGAGGTAACCAACTCAACACCCACAAAGATATAGAAGCTATATTGGTTCAATATTTCCAAGGCATAACAGAGGAGCCTCTCTTAGACATATCACAATTCATCAGTGACTTCACAAAGCACATTCCTAAGCTAGTAACAATAGAAGATAATTATAATCTAAATAGGCCTATGAATGAAAAGGAGTTCAGTGAAGTCATCAAAGATATGCAAAATGGGAAGGCACTGGGCCCATATGGTTTCAATGTAGATTTCTTTAAAGCATGTTGGGGTATTGTCAAGTAGGATATCCTTAATGTGGTGGAGGACTCCAGGAAAAATAGGACTGTTTTGAAGGTGCTCAACACATATTTCATTTCCTTAATTCCCAAACAGGATAATGCTATGACACCAGACAGATTCAAACCTATAGCTTTATGCAATGTGGTGTATAAAATAATTTCCAATAGGCTTAAACCCCTTCTACCAACTCTAGTTTCTTTGGACCAAACAGGGTATGTAGAAGGCAGAAATATTCTCAACAATATCATTCAAGCTCATGAGGTGGTTCACTCTCTTATAAGCAATAGGCATGCATGAATGATTACGAAACTGGACCTAGAAAAGGCATATGATAAGTTAAATTGGGCCTACATAAGGAAAGTTCTTCTAGCTTATGGATGTGACCACAACTGGGTGAGATGGGTAATGGCCCTTGTAACTACCTCTAGTTTTTCAATCATGTTAAATCATTCTCCGTCAAAGCCCTTTAACCCTTCGAGAGGTCTTTGACAAGGAGATCCTCACTCCCCCTTTCTCTTTATTCTTATGATGGAAGGACTAGGCCTAGCTATCAAGTTTTCCAAAGAAGAAGGTAAGATCCAGGGTCTCAATCTAACCAGGAACGGAAATGCTTTGACCCATCAACAATTTGTTGATGACACCATGCTACAGGGCATACCTATGGTCAAGGAAGCTCTAGCTTACAAACAAATCCTGAAAGACTTTGCAATGGCTGCGGGCATAGAGGTAAGCCTCTCCAAATCAAAGATTTTCTTTTTTAACACTAATATTGCTATACATAGTAATATTTCCAGAATTCTAGGCTTTCAAAGAGATATGCTACCATCCAAATATTTGGGAGTACAACTAACAGATAAACCTCTAAGCAAGACAGTCTAGGAGCCTGTAATCAATAAGCTA
The DNA here is from genome assembly GCA_000404065.3 of Pinus taeda. Classification (NCBI taxonomy): domain Eukaryota; kingdom Viridiplantae; phylum Streptophyta; class Pinopsida; order Pinales; family Pinaceae; genus Pinus; species Pinus taeda. The sequence continues at coordinate 73,525 of APFE030085576.1, forward strand.
CAGGACAAGACATGAAAATGGAAAAGTAGGTCTTTAAACTTAGCAGGTAGGCTTGTGCTTACAAAAGTTGTCCTACAATCTATTCCCATCTTCATGTTCTTATCTCTTCCAGCTCCAAAAGGAGTCATGTAACTATGCAGAAATATCCAAAGAGATTTTCTTTGGCATAAAGGGGAAGAAAAGAAAAATGGGCCTTGGTAGCCTGGGAAAAGATCTGTAAACCTAAAACACATAGGACTGGATGATCTTGAAGTGCTAAACAAAGTTTTGGGGGAAAATTTATGGTGGAGATGGCTAAAAGAAACAGATGCCCCTTGGGCACAAATTTGGAAATAGAAATATGCAAACAATTGGAAAGACAGGGATCACATTAGAATGTCTGTAATCATCAAAGGCTCCCACATTTGGAACAAAGCTTGGGGGAATAGAGAGATAGTTTAGAAAAACAGTTTCTGGGAAATTAGAGATGGAAACCTTGCATGGTTTTGGGAGGATAGGTGGCAACAAGAACCTAAACTGTTAAGAGCAGACTTTGAAAATCTCAAGAATGACACTGACATCAAAGGGTTACTCAGAGTATATTAAATTTGGGATCAGGCAAATAATGGAGGAAAATGGAGAATTTGGAAGGAACTAGATTACAAGGATAATGCCCCCTTGAAGGCACAGGTTGATGCTCTAACAACCATCCTGGAACAAAGGAAGATCCTGATATCAGCTAATTCAGACCAACTGAGATGGGGCAATAACAATGAAGGCACCTTTAACCTTAAAGAGGAAAAACACATAGCCCTTGGGCTTGACTCGAAAAACCCAGATGGGGTTTGGAAGAATCTTTAGCAGACCCAAGGATGGATGAAAATTAAATTTTTCATGTGGTTAGTGCAGCATAAGAAAATCATAACTTGGGAAAACCTCCAGAAAAGAGGTGTTTTAGGCCCATCCAAATGCCAGCTATGTGAATCACAAGAAGAAATCATGGATCACCTTCTCAACCTCTGTACATTTACTTCCACGTTGTGGAATGGGATTGCCTCTATTTTCAGACAAATAGATAGGGACATGGGCAGTATCACCAACACCGTAAAGAATTGGAGGAAAAACTTCTCTGATTATGAAGCAGTTAACAAAGCTTGGGCTTTAGCTCCAAGCTTCCTAATCTGGGATGTCTGGAAAGAAAGCAACAACAAAATTTTCAAAATTAAAAGGGGTTCTCCGCAGAGCATTATGGAACAAATTTTAAGACAGCTCAAGGGGATGGTTGGAACTCTAATGCAGGAAACCCCTAAGAATCCCCCTTCAGATGTTGATGTGCAGATACTACTTCAGTTGGGTATGCAAGGGCTTATTCCTCAGGGCAATAACATAAAAACATTATTGATAAAGACTTATGGCATCCTCCCCCTCAGGGATTTCTGAAATACAACATAGATGGGGCCTCAAAAGGGAATCCGGGCATGGCTGGTTATGGGGGAGTGATAAGGGATGAAAAGGGTTACATACAATACATTTTTCATTGTAATTTGGGGAAAGCCACAAACAATATGGCGGAGCTCATGGCCCTTGAGAAATGCTTAGAAATCTTGAAGAACGACAATCTTCATAACATCAAAATTGAAGTAGAGTCTGAGTTGATTATCAATTCGGTCAATAAAATCTGTTATGGCTTGGCTCCGAAAAAAGTTTCGAGACATTGGAGGCTTCTTCAAGTTTATCAAAGGATCCAATCCCACATTCAGAACATGAGAATCCTAAGTTTCATGCATGTGCATCAGACAACCAGCAAACTGGCAGATATTTTAGCCAATGAAGGCCCTCTTTGTGCTAAAAGCAACAATAAATATAGATGGAAAGAGGTCCCCCAGGGCAGATTGAGGGATGAGTGTCTAAGAAGGTGAATATGGACTGAGAACTCTATCAGAACAGGGGATTCTAATAGTTTGTAGAGTTCTGGAATTAGTTGTTGTACAGTCCACATGCAACAACAATCCAGAGACATTAATAAAAAGAGAATCCAATCCTTTGTCCGTATTATCAGCCCAGAATGGTACAGACCCAGAGTTCTTGGGCAGGTGAAGATTTACAACAAATGGATTTATATAAAGTCACCTTATACCATAGAACAACTCCATATTAACTCTGTAGGGAGTTGGGACGGTGAGCATGCAGTTAGGAGAAATGGTGGAATTTCGATCAAAGCTACATGGCAGTGGCTATAGTGAATCCACGGTAATTTAAATCATGCTATAGTTATGGCATTTTTCGGGTTTTTGGGCGTCCTTAATACCCGAAGCAGTTTTCTAGAAATGAACCCGATGCCACTAATCACTCAACACATGGCTCAAGGAGGAGAGAGAATATCGCCTTCATCGGGCGGGTATTTCTCCTGCTTCTTTTTAGCTTGATATTCCTCTCAACCATTAGATCAAGAAGTTATAGATCAACAACCTGGGTTCACTGTGCATGTTGGTGGGTCCGGGTTATATTTCTAGCTCCCTTAGTGGAACCAAAATCTTTATTCGGTGGGCTCTAATTCCTCTTTGGGTCTACTTTTAGTTTTTTTGCGGACACATGTTTTCGTGTTGTTTTGTTCCTTGACCATTGGATCTAGGATGATGGTTCGAGCAGGTTTTTGGGTATTAGGCTCAATTCTCGAGCCATTGGCTCTTTTTCCAAGGTGCAAAAGTGATAGCCAAATTCTTTGGCCCTCTTCTACCTTGGGTCTAATGTACTTATGTAATCTATTTTATACAGATAAGTGAATAGAAGGACCGACTCTTGCTTAAGAAAAAAAACATTGTTAACTCATTATTGTTGTCAAATTAATTGAGCCAACTAAGTGAAATTAACTTAGTTAACTCATTATTGTTGTCTTGTGATGTATAATTACAATTTTCTCCTAATTTAATTCAAGAGAAAATTAAGTCAGGATTTTCTTGTTTCCATTTTCAATGTGATGTGTTTATGGTTGTTCATGATTATTGCTTCTTGTTTCATGTTGATTTCTTAATTTCTTTATAATATGCGTTATCTAGAATGTGAAATATAAATTATATCCAAGGTCATTACTTCCTGGCTTAAACCCATTCTCTCTAGATACATCTCTCTCAAGGAGTTTGCTTCTTGGAAGGGAGACAAATTCACAAGGGCATTGCAGTTCAGTACTTGAAAGGGGATGTTATCAAAATTAATTTATCAAAGGAATATGATAGATTAAAATGGACTTTTATTAGACTCGTTTTTACTCACTTGGGTTTAATTTGGAGTTCATTAACTAGATCAGGAGTTGTGTCCAATCGGTCTCAATTTTGGTACTCATAAATGGATCATCTTCCCATTTTTTCCATGTGGAAAGACGATTGTAACACGAATTCCCTCTTTGCCCTATTATTTTTCTTCTCATAGTAGATGGCCTGAGCTATCTTATGTCTAATGCTAAGAGGAGGGGGGCTTTCCATGGTTCTCTTATTGCTAGGAATATGGCAATATCCCACCTTATTTTTTTTATGATATTCTTATTTTTTACAATTGCAATGTCAAAACAATTAGGTTATAGTGGAGATCCTATCTCTTTTTGGATGCATCACTAGTATGGCGATAAATTCCCAAAAAACATTCCTATCTCTTCATAATATTTTTTATGTTCAGCTCCTTCAAATATCTCAACTTCTCTTGTATGACTCAAATACATTAGAGCTAGGATTCAAAGACTACCATAAGTGGTTGTCTAGAGTTGGGCACTTGGTCCTCATAAAATCAATATTATAAGTTATTCTAGTATATTAGTTGTCTTTAACTTGGATCCCTAAGTGTGTCTTGGAGAAAATATTTTTACCATAGTTTAAAAGTTAAAATGGATTTAGGTCCAGGGATCATTCCAATAATCAAGCGAAACTTCTCGCTTACAAAAATTTGCTTCATTTTGTCAAAGAGAAGGGTTGTACTCACCTTCACATATTTGGGGATTCTTTTGTATCTATAAACTGACTCAACAACATTATTGCATCTAGGAAAATTTTCCCATTTCCTAATATTAACGAGATAAATCACATTATTGATTCTTTCACTATGTTTGCATGCTCACACATTTGCAAGGAAATGAATGAAACTACTAACAGCTTGTCAAAGGATGATCTCCTCTTGGAAAATGACATTTGGTCAATAACTGAGAAAGTTAATGAATAAAGGCTTAAGTACCTCCATCATCCTTTCAGGCCTCCTCTGTGGACAGATGTTTATGGCCGAGACAGTTTGCAATGGGATCCATAGTATTTCTACAATTGTCTTATTACTTTTTGTTATGTTTTATTTCTCCTGTACACAATCGGTATATTTCGGAGAAGACATAACAAAAAATCATGGTAAATTTTGCTAGCCTAATTTACAGTTTTAATGTATACACTTCGCCTTTTTTATGCTCTTGATGATAAAAAACACATGAAAATTTGGGGGTTTGTTTATGATAGTACATGTATGTGTATTTTTATCCAAATCTCTTTCATCATGTGAGGAATTTTTTCTGGACTCTTAATGTTTATGCCACTAACCAACAAATTGTCAATACATACCTATATAATATTTTATTTATTTTTTGTGGTACTTATAGTATAGATATTTTTTATTGAACTTCATTGCTCTTGTAGAATGTTCCTAAATGGTTACGCCACATGATTAGTAAATACTTGAATACATTATAAAAGGAAATGCAGAATGTAATTACTTCATTTTATTATGAATGGAATTACGAATCTTTTTCTATAGGAAAAAAAAAAGTATAAAGATTAAATTTAATTCTATAGAGTATCCATGTTGACAAAAATGGATACACCATAAACCCACCATTTATGAATTCTTTTTCCACACTTGTAGGTTTTCTTCTACTTTTGTACTTCTTTTCCTTTTACAAACTCCATTTAGGGTGTCCACCTTTGAAAAGGTTGACTAAGCCCCACCATAATTCACTTCTTATTAGTCATGTTGTATTACATTTCGATTGTCAAGCTTCATTATCTAAAGATTCTTTTTATTTAACATTATCTTATGTAATGGAGTCTCGAGATCCCATATCTCATTGACTTCAATTCTTATTAAGTTCTTCATGTGACCCTTTGACAATTGTTATTACATAATACATCCCCACTTGGGGCTTTGAACTCCGATATGATTCATGTATCTCCTCTTGTAACTTACCTTCCTTTGGGCCTTCAATTCATTTTAAATAAACACTTTTGATTCCAATCTTATAATGACGTACATTACCTCAACTTATGAGATTCCCTAGTGATATCATATCATTGCTCACAAAATTGTATCTATTTTCTCTAAAACACTTTAGCGATTGAGATCCGAAATAGTTTCATTCTTATTCTTGTACCTATACAATTTACCATACTTAGGATCCCTTCCATGAAAACCTTTCCAATATTTCCGTCCCCTTCACTTGGTTTCTCCTTCAAAAATTTCAGTGTCTAAATTTTTTATTGTGTTTTATTTTCCTTCAATACCTTACTTGTTCAGCCATATTTTTAGTATTTTTCATTCTAAATAATTTATATTCCTCTTCCTTGCTTGTCATCTCTCAATTTTTTTATTTTTTATTTTCCTTTACCTTTCTTCATCACTAAATTTTATTATTTGTTTGAAAACTTAAAGATCTACCTGTTAGCCTCTATTGTGAACTCATTATTTTCCTTACCCTCTAGTTAACATGATTCCCTTCTTTCTGATCTTTCATTTGCCTCTAATTTTCTACTATATTTCTTCATTAACAATTTTTGCTCTTATTCAACGGAGAGGCTCATTCTACAACCCAGTTTGAGGGGATGTGTAAGTGTGTCCATCAATCCATTCCCTTTAGGATAAAAATAAAATTTAAAAATTATGTTCTAAGTAGAAAATAATGTCAATAATAATAATAATAATAATAATAATAATAAATGAATATGTTGTAAAGTAATTAGAAGTAAAAAAAATGTGTGAGTAAGATGTTTAAATCTTATAAGTTGGTCCTATATATACTCTATTTAGCATTCAAAAATACAAACTAAACAAGCAAAAATAAAAAATTCCATTTTACACTCTAAAGAAGTTTGCATGTGGTGAAATTTGATCCCTCTCGGGTCATGTTAGATCCATACTTAAGATGGATCCTTACTAAAAAAAATTGAAATAGGCAATTTCTCCCATATGTGATGATTATTTTTAAATTTTTCATATATATTAATGATTTTTAAATAACATAAATTTAGGAATATTTACTAACATATAAAATGAATAAAAATTATTTATAACTTTAACCACTTAAAAATTGTATTTTGTAAATAAAAATAAAAATAAAAAACACAAAACCTTCACTAACTTAAACAAAGTGATCATTCCCCATTTTATACTTTTTAACATGTTATTATATATAATTACAACTTATTCATTTATTCATTGATAGATTAAATTAAAATAAAAAATTATATACAACATGCATACAAACAATTACATAAAGGAAATAAAAATTTACTACTAGACTGACACATCCTTCAAAAACATTTTCTTAACACAAAATATGCAACAATATTACGCTTGTCTTCACTATCGATTCTCACCAAACATCATAGGCTCCCTCGACATCTATGGGACCCTAATGCATTTTAAACAACATGCCTCTTGAAATTGTGTAAAATCCATTTCTCGATGTTATCTAGAAACACATTTTGGATAGTATAAGCATGTCACTTTCCATGTAACATACTAAAGGTCATGTTGTATAATGAGGAAAATGGTATATGTTATGGACAATGATTTAAATAATGCTTTTAAACATGAGACAAAAATCAATCACGTGTGCTTAGAGATTTATCTAAGGGGGAATAAACTTCTCAAAACCCATTCCTATCTGTATTGCATTAGTAAAAAAGTAGAGAAGAAATACATTTCTTTTTCAAGCATGAACAATATTTGCATAAGTATAATGTATCTCACTACCTCACAAGATGACTCTGGCTAATACTTAGCCAATTTCTCTACCCGCCAAGCTCCTATTTTCTCATGTTATTTCCTTGGGAATTATCCCCCTATTAATTAGGGAAATTCCCAATTAGAATTGTGCAATCCCTGGAGGCACATCCCTAACTGGATGCACCATTTGTACTTGGAAAATTATACGACTGATAGTACACTTCACTTTAAATCCAATCTCAATTGGGTAACTCGAATTTCATGCATGCATGAGTTAATTATGGGTGAGTTATCATTTGAATACTGAACTTGCGCCCCACTACTAGACCTCCTACTAGTTCCTCCAACACTTGGAACTAGTTAACTGACTTTAACTTCGTTTAATTGAATTAAATTATTCCAACTAAAATTAAATTCACCCTAGGCTCCTAAATTTAGGAACCACTCTACATGACTCAAGTTAGGCCATCAACTTGAATTAATTGAGCTAACTAAGTGAAATAAACTTAGCTAACTCATTATTGGTGTATTGTGGTGTAGAATTACAATTTCTTCCTAATTTAATTCAAGGGAAAATTAAATCAGGGTTTTCTTGTTTCCATTTTCAATATCACGTGTTTATGGGTGTTCATGATTATTTCTTCTTGTTTCATGTGATTTCTTAAGTTGTTTAGAATATGAATTGTTTAGATTGTGATATACAAATTATATCCAAGGTCATTACTTCCTCGCTTAAAACCATTCTCTGTAGATACATCTCTCTTGAGGAGTTCACTTCTTGGAAGGGAGACAAATTCGCAAAGGTATTGCAATTCAAAACCTTAAAGGTGATCTTATCAAAATTAATTTATCCAAGGCATATGATAGAGTAAAATGGTTTTTTATTATACTCATTTTTACTCACTTGGGTTGAATTTGGAGTTCATTAACTAGATCATGAGTTGTGTCTAATCAGTCTCATTTATGGTACTCATAAATGGATCATCTTCCCCTTTATTCCATGTGAAAAGAGGATTGCAACAAGTATTCCCTCTTTCTCTGATTATTTTTCTTCTCATAGCAAATGGTCTGAGTTGTCTTATGTCTAATGTTAAGACAATGAGGGCTTTCCATGGTTCTGTTATTGTTAGTAATATGGAAATATCCCACCTTCTTTTTGTTGATGATATTCTTATTTTTTACAATTGCAATCTCAAAACAATTATGTGCTAGTGGAGATCCTATCTCTTTTTGGACGTGCCACTAGTATGACGATAAATTCCCAAAAACTATTCATATCTCATCATAATATTTTTGAAGTTGAGCTCCTTCAAATATCTCCGCTTCTCCTGTATGACTCAAATACGTTGGAGCTAGGATTAAAATACTTGGGTTTTCAATTGAAACCAAATAGTCACAACAAAACAGTCTTGGCATGGCTCATTTCTAAGGTGGAAAAGCATCTGAATTATTAATACCATAAGTGGTTGTCTAGAGCTGGTCACCTGGTCCTCATAAAATCAGTATGAGAATTTAGCCTGGATCCCTAAGTGTGTCTTGGAGAAACTATTTGGACCATAGTTTCAAAGTTAAAATGGGTTTAGGTCTAGGGGCCATTCCAATAATCAAGCAAAACTTCTCGCTTGCAAAAAAATGGTTCATTTTGTCAAAGAGAGGGGTTCTACACACCTTCACATATTTGGGGATCCTTTTCTATCCATAAACTAACTCAAAAACATTATTTCATGTAGGAACATTTCCTTATTTCCTATTCTTGATGAGATAAGTGACATCGTTGATTCTTTTACTATGTTTGCATGCTCACACATTTGCAAGAAAATGAACCAAACTACTAACAACTTGTCAAAGGATGGTCTCCTTTTGTAAAATGATATTTGGTCAATAACTAAGCAAGTTAATGAACAAAGACTCAAGTACCTCCATCATCCTTTCAGGTCTCCTCTGTGGATATATGTTTATGGGTGAGACAGTTTTCACTCGGATCCATAATATTTCTACAAATGTCTTGTTATTTTTGGTCATATTTTATTTCTCCTATACACCATCGATATATTTTGGAGAAGACACCAAAAAATCATGGTAAATTTGCTAGGCTAATTTACAGCCTTAATGTTTACATTTTTCCCTTTTTATGCTCTCAATGATAGAAAACACATGAAATTTTTGGGGTTTGTTCATGACAGTACATGCATGTGTATTTTTATCCAAATCTCTCTCAGCATCTGTGAAATTTGTTTCCAAACTCTTAATGTTTATGCCAATAACCAACGAATTGGAAAAACAAACCTATATAATATTTTGTTTATTTTTTTGGGTATTTATAGTATATATCTCTTTTATTGAACATCATTTCGTCTCTAGAATATTCCTAAATGGTTAGCCCACATGATTAGTAAATAATTGAATACACTTTTACAGTGTATATGAAGAATGTAATTTGTTTCATTTTATTATGAATGGAATTATAGGTCATTTTCTATGGAAAAAAAGTATAAATATTAAATTTAATTCCATAGAGGACCCATGTTAACAAAAATGGATAGACCATAGGCCCACCATTTATGAATCATTTCTCCACACTTGTAGGCTTTGCTCGTCCTATTGTACTTTTTTTCCGTTTACAAACTCCATTTGGGGTGTCCACCTTTGAAAAGGTTGATTATGCCCCACCATCATTCACTTCTTATTATTCATGTTGTATTACATTATGGGTGTCAACCTTCATTATCTAAATATTATTTTTATTTAAAATTATTTTCTGTAATGGAGTCTCAAGATCTGATTTTTCATTGACTTAAGTTCTTATTAAGTTCTTGATGTGACCCTTTGACAATTATTATTATATAATACATCCCCACTTGGGGCTTTGAACTCCCATATGTTTACATGTATCTCCTCCTATAACTTCCCTTCCTTTGGGCCTTCAATTCCTTTTCCATCAACACTCTTGATCCCTATCTTATAATGACGTACATTACCTCAACTTATGAGACTCCCTAGTGATATAATATCATTGCTCACAAAAGTGTATCTATTTTCTCTAATGTCTCTTTACAGGTTGGGAGACGAAATGGTTTCATTCTCCTTCTTGGACGTCTACAATTTCCCATAATTAGGATCCCTTCCATGAAAACCTTTCCAACATTTCCATCCCCTTCACTTGGTTTCACCTTTCAAAATTCCAGTCTCTAAATGTTTTATTGTGTTTTGTTATTCCTTCAATACCTTACTTGTTAACCCATCTTTTTATGTATGTGTTAGTTCCCTATAATACTAGTGTATTCCATTATTATTATTGTCATTGTAGCCCCTTATTTTAATTTGTGTGCCCTTACATTATTATTGTTATGTCAGCTTTGACTAAATTGTGACCCCTCAGACTCCTATATATAGAAAGGAGGTTTTGTCATTTCTATCATCAAAGAATTGTTGATTTGTGTAATGTAAAGGAGGTTTCCCCCTTGAAGAGGTTGATTTTGAAGTCATTACTATATCATTCTTCTATTTTGTGTGCTAGTTGCATAACAATTGGTATCAGAGCTTTGGATTCTAGGGTTTCGTTGCTTCAAACATGCCATAGTGGAATTTTCGCTATACCTTTTCTTCTACGGCATTTCAAAGCCTAAAATTAAAACCCATTTGATGTGAAGTTTGGATGAACATCGGGTCCAAATTTTAGATCTTGTCTCGCTATATTTGAGGAGATTGATCGATGGAAGTTAGGATTTTTGCATGCTCCTGATTTATATCTCAAATAGGTGAATTGGGGAAAATTCTCATAGCTTTCTCTTTGAGCATCAAATTAAAATTTCACAAATAAGTATAGAAATAGGATTGACAATAGTTTTCTACGTATCAGTTTCAGATTTGAAAGTTGAAAAATGACACATGGCACTTCCTACAAGTTCACTCTACTGAACCCGTCTATAAGTAGGTCATTGTGGGAGATTTGGAATAGCTATTTCTTGGAGAATCAAATCATGATCATAATTCTGGGGTGGAACAAGGACTCACTGGGCTAGTGTGGGACAAAAGTTTACACCTTGGAGATTCGAAATTACAAAGATACAATAGATTCAATATTGAGCTCCTACAAAGCCAAAAAAGGTGTGTAGTCTTTTTAAAATTTTGCATAAGTTTGGTCTAAAAAATTAGTTTGAAGGAATTCAAAGGACACAATGAAGCATAATTATCATTAATTGATGCCCCAAAGAAAGAAAATGGAAACAACTAGTAAGCAACTTGAAAATTATAACATGACTGATGAAGAAGAGGAAGAAATGCAACATGATATATCAAAATTACAAGACCAAGTGCAACAAATTTCACTCTCACAAAAAGTAATAGAAGCTCAGAGGATGGTTTAAGGAAAGGCGTGGAAGCTGAGATGGATTGTTTAGAAGTACACGTTGAAGATTTTAAGAAAGACATGGAAGGTTTGAAAGGATGTTTGGAAAAGTTGCTACAAGAAATGCTTCCTAATGGCGAAAGGGTAGTAGAGGAAACTCATGATGAGAAAAACAGAAATCTTAGTCATGATTTCATAGACTCTAACATTGGATTGAAGACCCACCGTGTTCCAAAGATCGATATGAGGAATTTTGATGGCAAGGATCCTGTAACATGGATACTATAGATGGATCAATATTTAGATCTCCATAATGTGCAAAACACACAAATGTACGCATTTCTACTTTATATTTGGAACCCAATCAGTTTGTATGGTATCAATGGCTTTGTTCTTGTAAACAAATTGTCATTTTGGATATTTTTATGGAATAAATAATAGCACATTATGAGGATACAAAAAGAAACACCTTTCTTAGCCAATTGATAAATCTCAAACAAAAAGTTTCAATGGTGAAGCACATTGAGGACTTCTTGATCGAAATCTGGATTAGAGGAAAAAATTTACTCGAAAATCAAAGTGCTTGGAATCGATCAAAGCCTCAACAACCATGTCCATCTTGGTGATACGATCCTAGCGTAACTTGCTTCACTCAAAATAGAGTCCGTATGAGAAAAATATCGTGTTCTAATCGTTTGGTCAAACAGGCGAGTTTTGGTACAACTTGACTAGGATGCTAACTAGGAATCCATACAACCCAGTCAGTAAAAAGAATATTTTAGGGAATATTCCTGAGAATATTCTTAGAATATTCCCACAAGTGGCCCAACCAGATTTTGACAAGTTTTGTATGTGGATTGGTTATTAGCGGTTTTCGGTGGACCAATAAGAGGGTGACACATGGCAAGCCTGGAGGCCATCACATGCCCTCTTAATGGTCATTTAAAATTATAGTGGTAGGCTATGGACTCAAACTCGTGACCTCCTCTACACAAGTGTTGAGCTCCATCGCCATATCAGACATTGGTTCTTAACTAATATGGAGAGCATACTTTGTTTAAAGACATAAACCGTGGAGTTTGGGGGTTAACCACTAGATGTAACTAATGCATGTGAACACAATGAAATTAACCACTAGAATTTAAGTAAATGGTGGTTATTGCTAGCATTAACCACCATATAACTGCCACATGTGACCATCACTGCAAACCTTAACCATTAGCATTTTATGCTAACCGCCAGATTAATGCACTAATTAGGTTTAACATTAATTAATTTGTATTTATCCTTGATTAGTTTCGAATTATTTTGGTGGAGCCAAAAAATCCGGAGCTAAATCCAAATTTGGTAGAGTTAACTAGAGTTTTTCTAGATTTTGGTGGAGATTTCCTAGGAAAAACTGAAGAAGCAATAACTTTGGTAGTTTTCAACCAATTTTGACTCAGTACTAGTCATTCCTATATAATTTGGATGCTATGAACACAATGGAATAGTTTTCAAAGGTAAAAAAACACTTATGTACGTGATGTTTTTATGTTGAAGTTTAAGGAAGCTTGGGGCCACCAAGAGAGGAGGTGAAGCCTAGATTAGCTGCAGTCCAAATGCAGAGCTTGGAAGGTCATTTTTGGGGTTTTTGGGTCTTCTAAATCTAATGGAGTAGGTTGCAAATCCATTGGATCACTTCATGTTCATGTAATCAGAGAATTGACCATTAATCCAAAGAGGGCCTAGTCATTGAAGCAGGTCCAAGGAGATGTCACCCAGGAGGGGTGAACTCCTTTATCATCTTTGTGTTATGTGTTTTTTGTGTTTTACTTCTCTATATTTTACTTGATGTATATGTGTTTTAAATAGCTAATTAACCTCATAATTTACTCATAAAAGACACATAACACTTGACACGTAATCCTTCAAATTTTGGTTAATATGAGACGATCCTAAACACATTTTTTAATACTGATGAGGGAGATTACATAACATTAACAAGTTTTCCCGACATTTCAGATCAAGTTGGTATCATAGCACTATTTAGCTCATTTTAACCCTGAGATAGTTTGACAAAGTTAGCTAGAAAATTAGCTATTGGTTTTGTGTTTGTGCAAGGAGAATTTAACTATGTGCAAGTTTATGTGTGATGGCAGCTTCAACAAGTGATGTTTCTAATCCATCTTCCTTAGCAAGACTCTTTGATGAAGAGGTGTTGTAAGAGCTTATCATCATGAGAGATATGGTGTAAAAGATGTATGAATATAGGAAGGAGAACACTATACTTCAAGAGCAATTGATGGCCATGAAGGAGGAGAAGCAAGAGCTTCTTGAAAAGATGCATGAGATGGAGATTCAACTCCATTATGCCAAGGAAACCCTAGCCAAGTATGTGCATGAAAATGAGGTATGAAATTCAATTTTATCTTCAATTTCCTCTCAAAATGAATGTTTTGGTGCTTTTGAAAGACACACTAGAGGAATAGGGCTATGAAGGTGAAGGGTTAGGCAAACATGCATAAGGCATAGTTGAGCCAATTGTTGTTGAGGAAAGGGCTAGATATTTGGGTGTTGGTTATGCACAACATGATGGAGAATTCTCCAAGGACAAGGAGGCACATGAAGGTGTTCCAAGAGGGACTTTAATTACATGTTCATTACCTCAAGCTTGTTGAGTTTGTGTTCATGAGGAATGGAAAAGTTTTATACCCACTTTGCAAGAAGATGCTCTTAAGCATGCAACTAGTGGAAATGGAAAATAAGAGGATGTTGAAATCTCTAAGGTCATTGAAACCATTGTTGGTATTCCGTAGAGAGCCACTACCTCATCAAACTCTCCTCCTCAAGAAGGCGACAAGGGTGAATGTGCAAGGTATAAATCTACCTTTAATCAAGTTTCTTTTGATTATGATAAACATGGTAAATCTTCACATAATATTTGGCAAAAATTTACATGTTCCTTTTGTGGTTTGAATAACCATATTGTTTCGAGGTGTTGGAAGAGGATAGCCATACACAGGAAACTTTCAAAACAAAAGAGATAGAAATCCAAAGTTCCATTGGATAATGGAAACCATGTTGAAAACAAGACGCAATTATTTTGAACTCATTGCCATAAGAAGGGTCATCTTGTAGACAAGTGTTGGACTTTGCATCCAACAAATCATCCACAACATTTGAAGAAGTTGGAGAGAGATTTTGGTAAGAATGGAAAAGAGGATTCCATAATTGATGTGGGTCAGGATGATACACATGATGAAGTGCAATTGAAAGAAGTACCATTGTAATGCTTTGGAAAGAGATGGTTACATTTCTTAACCAATTAAGGCCTTACATTTCTTTTGATAATTGATGCAAATTTTGCCTTATTGATGCATTTCGTTTCTATTGAAAGTATGTTGCATATTGCATGAAGAAAGATGTTGGAAAAGTAGAGTTATGCTGACTCACATAGATGCAACAAAGATGGCAATTTTCAACTACAAATTTGCATGCATGTTGCATTCTTGAACTTGCATGTTTACCCTAGGAAGGTGTTCGAAAGTGGAGTATGTTGACTCACTTTATTGCAGCAAATTTGGTCACTACATCTCTTTAAGTACTTGTACATACCAATGGGATTCTTGTACTTGTGATTGTACGTGTGAGAGAGTTGAGAATTGTTATACATGCATGAGAGTTTGTGTGTGTGAACAATGGAATTTTTTATAGTTTGATTGTGCTTGAACATGGATGAGTGATTGAATTGTGTTGGTTGATTTCTTTGTTAACATGTATGTTGTCAACTTGGGAATGTTAATCTTTTTGACATGCATGAGTGTCGGCTTGTGTGGTCGATTGATTGTTATATGTATGTTATATCAACTTGGAAGAGTTGATTTTGTCTCCAAAGATGAAAGGGAGATGTGATGAATTGTTTCATGAGAATGTGGAATTCTTGTTGTAAATCGTCAAGTTTTGTACATGTTTTGCTTAACTCGGAAGTTAGTTGTTTGACGAAGCATGTTTTGTTGAATTGTGTTTAGTAAACCATTGACTAAACACCAAGATGATCTAAACACCAAGATTATTTATACACAAAGATGTAAGAGTATGTAGCGATGTTCACATGATGTGACATTTGTTGATTTGAATAAGCAAAAGGAAGAGGTCGTCAAGTTATATTCTTGCATGAGTGTTTTTCAAGGTTAATGGTGTTTCTTGTGATAAGATGTTGCAGGATTTTGGAAGGTCCACGATTGATAAGGAGACCCATGATTAGCCTTCATTCTCAAATCATGACATGAGTATCATGTTAATACTAGAGGATGATGGAATCAAGAAATGAATGTGGAAAAAAATGCCAAAAAGAAAAACGTAGTTAATTTGATGTGTTGACGCCAAGAAGCGAAAGAGATGGCAAATGCATTCTTCCAAATGTGGAATTTGGAACCATGGAGGTGAAAGAATGGTCATTTTGTTTCTTTTTATTACTGACATTGGAACTCACTGTTGTAGATTGACTCAGATGGGTTTAACTTGGAAAAGTGCTTTCCAAGGAGAAGCTTGCATTGAATGCATGTGTTGCAAAGGAGGAACATGATTCTCAGTGGGAAGGCCATTAGTTAGTTTTCCAAACAAGGAGGGATCACTTTGGTACAACAAGGTGTTTAATCAGAAAGTAGCCAATAAGTGCTGGATTGGGTCAGCAACAAAAGGAGAACATTAGTTGAAGTGCCAAGCCATTTGCAAAGCAAGGCATGTTAGTGAACCCAAGTGGTTGTCACGGAGATTTTTCGAAGTAGAATCAATTGATAGAAATTGGAAAGGAGAAGGGTATTCAACTCTCATTAGATAACCAATTATTTTGGGTCCAAAAGCCTATCAGTGAGGAGGAGTGATCGAAATTTGGATTAGGGGCAAAAATTTGCTCAAAACTCAAATTGCTTGGAATCAATCAAAACCTAAACAAATGTGTCTGTCTTAGTGATACAATCTCAACGCAACTCGTTTCACTCAAAACGGAGTTCGTATGAGAAAGATATCACGTTCTGATCATTTGGTCCAACAGGTGAATTTTGGTACAGGTTGACTCAGATGCTAACTAGACATCCGTACAACCTAGTTAGAAAAAATAATATTCCAAGAAATATTCCCAAAATATTCTCACAGGTTTCCTAATCCGATTTTGACAAGTGTTTGTATGCGATTGGTCATTGGCCATTTTGGGTGGACTAATGAGAAGGTGACACATGGCAAGCCTAGAGGCTGCCACATGCCCTCTAAAAGGTCATTTAAAATTATAGTGGTAGGCTAGGGAGTCGAACCCATGACCTCCTCCACACAAGCACCGAGCTCCACCGCAATATCACACATTGGTTCTTAACTAATATGGAGAGCACATTTTAATTAATGACATAAACTGTGGAGTTTGGGGGTTAACCACTAGCGGTAACCACCACATGTGAACACGATAAAATTAATCACTAGCAATTAAGTAACCAGCGGTCAGTACTAGCATTAACCGCCAGATAACTGCCGCATGTGACCATCATTCCAAACCTTAACCATTAGCATTTTATGCTAACCACAAGATTAATGCACTAATTCGGTTTAACATTAACTAATTCATTTTTATCCTTAATTAATTTTGGATTAGTTTGGTAGATCTGACAAATCCGTAGCTAACTCCAAATTTAGTGGAGATTTCTTAGGAAAAATTGAAGAAGCCATAACTTTGGCAGTTTTCGACTAATTTTGGCTTAGAAATAGTCATTCCTAGATGACTTGGATGCTCTGAACACAATGGAATAGGTTTTAAAGGCAAAAAGGCAATTCTGTACATGATTTTTCTATGTTGAATTTTAAGGAAGCCTAGGGTAGCCTAGATCAACTAAAGTCCAATTACAGAGCTTGGAAGGTCATTTTTGGGATTTTTGGGTTTTATGAATCCAATGGAGCAGGTTGCAAAGCGATTGGAGCACTTTAGGTGCATGTAATCTGATAATTGACCATTAATCCAAAGAAGGCCTAATAATTGAAGCAAGTCCAAGGAGATGTAGCCCAAGAGGGGTGAACTCCTTTATCAGCTTTCTGTTATGATTTTTCTATGTTTCACTTCTCTGCATTTTACTTGTTATACATGTGTTTTAAACAACTAATTAGCCTCATAATTTTCTCTTAAAAGACACATAACACTTTAAACATAACCCTTCAAATTTTGGTTAATATGAGACAATCCTAAACAAATTTTTTAATACTAATGAGGGATCTTGCATAACATTAATAAGTTTTCCCAACATTTTAGATCATTTCCAAAAATTGAATATAAGCGTAAAATATATTCTAGAGGAGCATATGATTGATGTGTTCATAGAGACATTAACATATAACATGCAACATGAGTTTTGTCTTTGGGAACCTGATTCGTTGGAGAAGGCATTTAGGTTGGCAAGAAAAATTGAAAGAAAAATTATGGCAACAAGGAAGCCAACCAATCATAACTATAAATATGGAAGTGTTGTTTCTCCTAGCCTTCCACAACCTACAATGTTGATGCCACAACAATTGGAAGAAAAAGGAGCAAAAGGGCTTTGTTACAATTGTGATAGAAAATACACTAAATACCATAAGTGTGCTGAAAAGAAATTATTTTACATATATTATGAAGAGGAAAAAGAAAAGGAACAAGAAACATGAAAAGAAGAGGATACACACCAGGAACAAAGCCTAGAAAAAGAAGAAATGAATCCGACCATATCTTGTAATGCATTGGCTAGAATAACCACTCCTCAAACTATCAAGATAGAAGGACATATCAAGAAGAAAAAGGTAATAGTGTTGATTGATTCGGGCAGTATCCATAATTTTATTCATTGTAAGATAACAAAGGAATTGATTGCTTCCTATATCAAGCACCAAAGTGTCAAGTGATGGTTGCAAATAGAACAACCATAAATTGCTCTGAAAAGTTCCATAATATCAAGTTATCAATGGGAGAATATGTGTTGAATAGTCCAATGCTTTCCATTCCAATGGGTGGTGTTGATGTTGTACTAGGAGTCCAATGGCTACAATCTTTGGGTACAATGACTTTTAATTTTCAAGAACTTTTCTTGAAATTTTTTATTATTATTATATATATATATATATATTATATATCTATATATATATATAATATATATATATAATATATATATATATATAATATATATATTATATATAGATTTTATTTTTTTTTCAGAAGGAAAGGAAGTTGCATTAAGTGGTATCACAAGGAAACCAGGAAAGATAATATGCTCTAATGGCATGCCAAAGCGTCTAAAGAAATAACAACGTGGTGTAATTTCACAATTATGTTCACTAGAGGTTCCCGTGTTGAAATCATATATTTCTGCAGATCTCCAAAAAGTCTTGGACAATCATTACAAGGTATTTGAGATTCCTAAAGGCCTCCCACTTATTCATGATCATGATCATGCTATTCATTTGATTCCAGGAAGTGTTCCTCCAAACATTATGCCGTACAGATATCCTTATGCCCAAAAGAGTGAAATTGAACGTATGGTTGCAAAAATGGTAGAGGGCAGTATAATTCAACCTATTCAAAGTTCTTTCTCTGCTCCAGTAGTATTGGTGCACAAGAAGGATCATGGAGCATATGTTTGAATTATAGGGAGCTCAACAAGCTCACTATTAAAGATAAATTTCCCATTCCTGTCATTGATGAATTATTGGATGAATTACATGGAGCAATTTACATCACCAAGTTGGACCTTCATTTAGGATATCATCAAATCAGAATGAAGACTCAAGACATTCCAAAAAAATATTTAGAACTCATGAGGGTCATTATGAATTTTTGGTCTTGCCTTTTGGCCTTATCAATGCACCTTCTACATTTCAAGGATTGATGAATTCCATTTTCAAACCCTGCCGAAGAAAATTTTTGGTAGTGTTTCTTGATGATATACTAATCTACAACAAGTCTTGGAAGGATCATGTTCAACATGTTGATAGAGTGCTCAAACAATTGGAGGAGAAAAAATTATATGCAGAAACCTCCAAATGTTTCTTTGGAGTACAAGAGGTGGAATATTTGGGTCATATTGTATCTCATGAAGATGTTAAGGTAGACCCTAGCAAAATTAAAGCCATTAAGGAATGGAAAATACCCACATATATAAAGCATCTGTGAGGATTTCTCTGGTTGAGAGGGTATTATCACAAGTTTTTTAAGAATTATGGGAGAATAGAAACACCTCTAACAACACTACTAAAGAAAGATGCATTTTCTTGGACTCCATAAGCAACGAAAGCCTTCGAACATCTTAAAGAAGAAATGTGCTAAGCACCAGTATTATCTATGCCAGACTTCACGAAAACCTTTATTGTGGAATGTGATGCTTGAGGAAATGGAATTGGTGTTGTTTTAATGCAAGAAGAAAGACCCATTTCTTACAAAAATCATCCAATCAAAGGAATCTATTTACACAAATCTAATTATGATAAGGAAATGTTTGCAATACTACATGCACTTAAGAAATAGCAACCTTACCTAATTGGAAGACACTTCAAGGTAAAAATAGATCATGATAGTCTTAAATACCTTTTAGAACAAATATTATCTTCAGAAGAGCAAGAAAAATGGGTCACAAAGATGTTACGTTATCACTTTGAAATCATCTACAAAAAAAAGAAGCAAAATGTTGTTGTAGATGCACTTTCAAGAAAGGATGAGTGTTATCGGGAAAACTAGTGTCCATATAGAGCTGCTAGTCCCACTAAGACGGGTAGCTATCTTAGAACAAACAAACTAAAGTCACTTGTGTTTTCCTTTATGAGAAATAGATGAGAGAGAAGCAGAGAGTACCAACCTCAGTCTTTCGCTTGGCTCCTTGCTTGATTCCTCTCCCCTTTGACAGAGCTTTGCCACTCTTTCCTTACTTGTCCTGCTTCAGAGAACACCTATAGAGTCAAAGAAGCATAATACCATCAAAGCATAGAGATCTATAACCATAAGCAATATAGGATCAGATATATATTAACCATACAAATGCATATATCAATACAAGATTCAGAGATATCCAAGAATATGGAGGAAAACTCAAATAGCTTTATTGATAGAAGTAGTAGAAGAGAGGATTACAACCCATTCATCTGACCCACCACCATCCTCCCGGCATGAAAGCGCTCTTCTTCACCTCATGAATATCTAGATCACCCAGCACTATGATGTTCCACAGAGAAACCAACAGGACTTCCTTACAAGATACAAAATTCCAGCCTTTGGATCTTTAGGATGAGGGATCCATATATAGATATTTATAGGTGGATGAGTCAACTTCTGGGTTTTTGATTAGTGTCACTTATCTGATAGTTCTTGGTTCCACTTGGAGATTTCATGATCTCTTACTCATCCCTGGGTGAATTCAGAGAGGCAAGTGTCAAATGGGCAGTTTCTAGAAGATTCTCTGGGTTTCCACCTAGCCAACTGCCTTTTCCATTTGTCTGCTCTTGCTCATTTCACCCTACAAAAGGGATTTTCAGTATGCATCGCAATTTCTGCATGTAGTAGGTGAGATGCATCATACCCTTAGCACTGAGCAGTCTGTATGGTCCAGTTTAACCAGTTCTTAATAGTTTTTCAAGGAGAACTTTTGGGAGATGATGTAATCAGCTGACCTTGTTCCTTTAGGGTATGAAACAACACTTTTAGGGGCTTAGAATCCCTTGGTTTATGGACATATGAGATTGGGGTTGCAGTGCCCAAATATGTCTATAACAGTTGCCCCCTAAAGCATGAGGTCGTAAATCTTCTGATGTCGAGTGAAAATGATTTATCATGAGGATCTGAGGTTTTTGAATTGGAAGGTGACCTGTAATAAGATACAATACAATACATTATCTTCATAATATTTTCATGATCTAGCTGAGGTGAGCATTCCCATGCTCATCTTTATAAATTCATTTTCATGTACATAGGACAGACAATTGTCCCTGTGGCAGACTAATGATTCTGGTAGAGCCATCATCCCTTAGCTTGGATGATTATTTGTGCAGCTATGATGTACATTTGATGTCTTTTTTTCCTGAATATATCACAGCCTGGATGGATGAAACTAGATCCGGGGTCTTCAAACTTGTTCAATCTTCGCCGAAAGTACAAGTTGATCCATGTGAAGGGATGTTCTGACATTGAACATGGAAAGACATTGCCTGATTACTAGCCAATTATGTAACTTATTAACAGGTGTGAGAGGAATCACCGATAATGATAATGACCCTCAAGGTATGGCAGTACAATTCATGCGATGCGAATACATGAGTCAATGTCGAACACCACGAAAAATCTCCCAGTTGAACGCCATTGATGTAAACCTATCGCCAGAAGTGAGAAACTTGCCATTGAGGCATGCAAGCTTCAAAGTACTGAAAGGGTTGTCCCTAAGTCAACTTCTTGGACAATGAGATGATATTGACAAGAAGTGACCCATCGTAGGAGGGCCTTAACGAATATCACATCTATGACAAGAAACGTAGAAAATGATTTTGTGGAGGTGAAAACGATCTGATGATACAAGGTTTAGGGTGGCGGTCATGAAAGAATGAATTGTGAAGGTATTGCAGCGGATGAGATGTAAGCTGGGTTGGTGAATTCTCTGAGCGACTTCTCTTGAACATATCAGCAACACTGAAATGGATTGGTAGCGTTAACCCCAAAAATGGATGGTACAGAGGACCAATGGTGATATGACCGGTGAACGGAATAACCCAACCCGACTCAATCATGGTTATGGAGTGAAAGTGTCATGTTCAAGAGCGACCTGCTACCAGTAAAGTTTCTTCAATTTTTCTTCCCAAATTTTCCCGAGTGATTGTTGACTAGTACCTCTTTATTTTTTTCAAGCTTGAGGAGGATAACATATGCTTGTTCTATAATTTTCCCTTCAGGAAAACCCGTCACTATGTTTTAACGAGACTAGCGACAGTGAAACTCACTCTTGTCTGCATGGACAAGTTTGTCACTATTGTTTTAACGAGTTTAACAACAAAGATAACTCAGTCCTTTTCAATTTTAGAGAGTCTAAAAAGATACGAAAAGGAAACTCCAGTAATCATTTTTCGTAATATAATCCCTTAAGTCTGAAAAAGTATAAAATAATATGAAAGGGATGACTTTTTGATAGTTTTAATGAGCCAAGATAAGCACTCGATATTTTTGTGTAATGATCCCTCAAGTCCAAAAAGATTAAAATCCAGAGGAGGGATGGCACTTCCAATCGCTTTAATCAGCTGGAGAGGCCAATTGATCGACAATCTTTTCATATTTTATGAGTCAGATGAAAAGACCTTAAAGGACACTCTTTTTTTGAGGAATGAGTGATGTTTTCGGATAGCAGCTGGTTCCAGGTAAGGTTTGGAACTTTTCAATCATGGTAATGTAAAGAAGATGGCTAATAGAATCACTCGTCACAGCTGTTCCTCAAAAGGGGTAAACAATCAAATGGAGGCGTATGATCTGCTAAAAAAGAGTGGAGGTGATGGTAAGAACATGACCAAGGCTCAAAAGCTGATGATTATGCAATCACAATGGTTATTTACCGATGGATGGGCTCATTTTTTAATGAGCTTAAACTCTGGGGGAACATATGCTCATTGCTAGGTTTATTTTTTAATGAGCTTGAACTTCACGTAAACCTTCTCGTGATAATAGTCAAAGATGTTCGATTCACCATTAACACTATGTTCTCTTGACGGTTGTACTACCTATTCAATTGCTCCATCAAACTAATTAGAAATGTACATACATGCTTGAAAATGAGTAAAAAGACTAATACCTTACTCAAATTACATGATTAATAACATAAAAGTAATTTTTTATCCCTCATTTTACCATTTCATTCAAATTTAGGATTGTTGGAGCTCTAGAGGTGTTTTTCCCCCTCGATTTTCATCAGCTGATTCCAGGAGATTCTGTGAACGATTTTTGGCGCCGTTTGGACCAGGTGGGAGCTAACCTTGAGCTCTTCAATTGCATTCTTTCCTTTTCTAATTCTGTACATGTTTTCCTGCTTTTCTAAGCCTCTATGGTTTGAACAGTTCGTTCTCTCCCCGTCGCACCTAGTATACATTGAAAGGTGCGATGCATACTGGGTTGGCCATTGGCCAGTCAGTATGCATCCCACCCAGTACACAGCCGGGGTGTGATGGGCGCAAGGAGGAAACTTTATGCATTGATTTTTGATGGAATTTTTGCCTATTTTTTGCCAAATTTGGATCCTAATTCTTCTCTTGTTTGCTTTTCAAAGATTCATCGAAGCAAGATGGTCATTACATGGCAAGAATGTGAGCATGAAGAGGAGGATATGATTGCCTTACATGATCCGAGTACGGTAACTACATTGCGGAACTGTGGTTTGCTCAAGTTCTGCTGCATATCTAGCATGAGGTAACAAATCAAATTGTTGCAATATCTTCTCGATGCCTGGGATCCTACCAACCAAGTGTTCCAAATTAGAGGTAAATCCATCTTTTGGTTGTTGACGATGTCTACTTTTTGACCGGTTTGTCGAGGTGTGGTGCCCCTCTCTCACTATCAGGTTCCGCCAGTGGGGGCGAATCTATGAGGGATTACATTCGTCGATATTGTAGAGATGGATCTCAGGCAAGCAAGGATGGAAATAATAGTATTAGAGACATCACTAACCGGTCCTTGAGGACTATCTTATTCACCTTTGCTAGATTCACTGGCAGCGCGGCTCTTCACTTGGCCAACAGGTCCTATATGCAGTATGCCTTGGAGTGCCTTAAACCAAAGGTATTCAATTGGTGTGATGCAGTACTTCTGGTGATAAAAGAATAGCTTACCAAGGTGAAAAATGGAAGATCCAAGAAATTTGGTTATGGTTCTATTCACACTGCTTTCACCTTGGACAAGATCCCATTGATGCAACCACAGTACATTTCACTCGGACTGCCAGGACTGACAGAGCCACGAATGTAGAGATGGATTGACCTTATGGCCAGACATGCTGGTCAATTGCAGGTTTCATTCTCTGATGCCTTCTTCGAGTGGTTCAACTATCAGCAGATGATTTATGCCGAGTATCCATATGACGGGATGGATTTCCAGGGTGACCCATATTTGGTGTTGCCGGCTAGCGAGCAGTGGGGTGTCGTAGGTAAAAAATCTCTAACCATGTCTCTGTTTATTGCTTTTATAATGTTCTTGTGTTTCTTAAATGTTATCAAGACTAATCAAACTCATGTATCTATGCAGATATTGGACCAGTGTGACCAGTAGTGCGCCCGAGGGTAGTAGCTGCCATTCCAGTAGGAGAGGCTGTAGGGAGAGCTGTCTTTTGCAATTTCGATGTAGCCGAGAACCTTGCAGTATTACAGGATCAAATCAAGGGCCTCACCCTCAGTATTCCAGATGTGAGGACTGACGAGTTACATCTGAGATTACAATGCCATACTATTGGCATGCTGAGTCGATGGACTAGGCTCCTACGTATGATCGCATAGGCGGTGACTTGTTATCACCAGCACCATTAGTCTAGGGTGCTTTCCTACATTTTTGAGTTTTTGGGTCGTGTGACCGATTTTGTCCTGGACACAAAAAATTTTGTAAAAACTATAAACAGTTATATATATTTTTTATTTTCAGAGCTTTATTTTGGTTAAGTTATATGATCCTGATGCAAATGTTAATGAAATGATTTTCTTTTTTAAATGTTGCAAATTTCTATCTAACACATAATTTGCTAATGAATCAGTTAATGTGTTTAAGTTTATGGAAATGTGTTGATATTGAATAGAATCAAACTGTCTTTCCAAAATCCTGACCCTTAGGAACATACAATAGATAGCTGGATTCTGAATGGAATAGATGTCGGTAAGCTGTAGAATGACGAGTTGTGAATCTAGCCTGACGACAAGTCAGCATATGCCATGTGCGGTGGCATCAGAGAGGAGCTCTATCAACATGCTATATTCAACGATGTTGTTCATTGACCGACCAATACATACCACTCTGAAACTCACTAGCTTGCCACTTAGATCAAAGATGGCGCAGGCTACAAAAGATAGGTTTTGCATACTACGACTAGCTCCATCAGTGTATCCAACAAATGATTCCAATAGGTTCAAAATCTGCAACAAATGTAAAAGTGGATTACCAAACCAAAATTATTACTCTTGATGAAAACAAAAATGTAACAAAATCATATGAAGAGATTACTACACTTAGTCAAGCATAGTAACGCTTAAGGTACAACCCGTTTCGGGGCTGCAACACTGGAATTCCATCGTAATCTACTAGCTCATAGGCTCCTTTTGCTAATACACACTTAACAATGTAGGGACCCATCCACAAAGACTGGAACTTACCTGCTCCCAATTTATCGGATTCCTAATTGTAAAGTAAGACCGGGTCACCTTCTGAGAAGACACGGGGTTTGACATTCTTGTCAAATTGTGCCTTGACTCATTTCTTATGTGCTTCATTAGCCAAGGCGGCATCACGACAGGTTTCACCCAATTGGATTAATTCCAAGAAACGATCCTCTTCCTCTAAAGTTCCGGGGAGGAGGTCGATTGCGAGTTTGAGAGATGAAATTTCGCACTGAACTGGTAATACCGCTTCCAGGCTATACACCAGTTGAAAGGGTTTAAATCTGGTTGCATTTCTCATCAATGTCTAGTATTCCCACAAGGCCGAGTACATGATTAGGCGCCAACTCCAATCATCCTTTGTAGCATGTGCTTCAGGACTTTGTTGATCGCCTCAACTTGCCTGTTAGCTTGCTAATAATACGGAGTAGAGCTATCGTGGGATAGTCCTAATTTGGCAGCCAATTCAACCATCATGTGATTGCGGAAATGAGATCCATGATCTGTGACTATAGCTTGTGGAACACCAAATCTAGAGACTACATGATTGAAAAAGAAAGGAGCAATTGTTTTGCCATTGTTGTTTAATGTAGGCATCGCCTCGGCCCATTTCGTAAAATAGTCAACTGCGACTATGATATACTCGTGCCCCTCTGGCTGAGGTGGGGTTAGATGTCATGAAATCTATGCCCCATTTAGCGAATGGACCAACAACAACTATTGGATGCAAAGGTGTGGGCGGTATTCTGGTTTTGCGGTCAAAGATTTGACAAGCATGGCAACTTCTGACTATGGTTATGCAATCTTTGAACATTGTTGGCTAGAAGTAACCTACTCGTAAAATCTTTTGCATCATAGCATAACCATATTTATGCCCTCCACACACGCCTAAATGACAATCATTTAGGATTTTTTCATCCTCCTAATGGGTAAGGCACCTTCGCAGAACTTTATCGATACCTCGATGGTAAAGTGTATCACTGACGATCATGTAGTCTTTTGCTTGGTATCGAGTATGTCGTTGTTCTAAGCGAGAGGTATTAGGCCTATATGTTTGGGTTTGGAGATAGATGATTATATCTCCATACCACGGATCGCTCGATGATATCAGAAACAAAGATTCATCCATGATTGATGTTCTGGATGTTGAATCGTTGAATGACGATGGGAAGTGGCATAGTAACTCCGTGAAAACTAGATATTTATTTTATTTGGATTTTATGAATTTAAGATCAAACTCTTGCAAAATAGCTATCCATTTCAAATATTTGCCCCCAAGTAACTGATGCAACAAGATGTAAGTCATAGGGTTGCAATCTGACAAAATGGTAGTATTGCAAAAGAGGATATACTGTCGAAATCTCTGTATTGCTTGAACAGCTGTAAGAACTAGCTTTTCAACATAGGAGTACTTGCTTTCTATATCATTTAAGTTTCGACTTAAATAATAGACAAGATGTTCGATTCCATCGCCTTCTTGAACTAAAACCATTGCTATGGTCGTATCTGTTGTAGCTAGATACAGGTTAAAGTCCTTTTGATAGTCAGGAGCATACATTAATGATGCCTTTATTAGGGATTCCTTTAGAGCATTAAAGGAAGCTTGCAAAACCTGATCCCAATTGAAGGGCACTTCTTTTTTCAAAAGATACGTATAACCTTTAGCAAGTTCGGTGTAATTTTGAATGAACCTCCTCAGAAATTTTGGTTTCCCTTGGAGTTTTTGAATCTGAAGCAAATTTGAAGGTGGAGGCATATCGATGATTGCCTGAACCTTACATGGGTCGAGACGAATCCCATCTTTGAAACCATAAAGCCAAGTAAATGATCGGAACCAACACAAAACACACATTTGTGCGGATTGAGTCATATCTTGTAGTATCGGCAACATAGAAATATAGCTCTCAAATGTTGCGGATGATCAGTCCACTTTCGCGAATGAGCCGGAAGATCATCAAGATATGGTTGAACGATGTTCTTGATGTCATGGAAGCCATAATTCATAGCCTTCTAAAAAGTTGCCCCTGTGTTCTTTAAACCGAAAGGTAACTTGTGGTATGCGAATGTGCCCCACGGACATATAAACGCAGTCTTTGACTGGTCCTGTGGCCACATCTTCTGTAATAGAGGGTAACAGTGACTTAATAAACCATTCAGCTAATAGCTTACCAGGAACATATGTCTTCACCATTCGACGACGACACTGCCACTCATGAATACGATCAGATATGTGAGTGGCTGTTGTCTGCTTAAAATTAGTAAGAAGTTCTGTTCCTGTTTCATACCTTATGGGTAACTGAAAATAGGTTAAAAAGGTGGTTGTGAGGGTGCTGAAGTTATTGAATGAAGCTCTAGGCAATTCGATGTACCATTTTGTTGCTAAACCAGTTAATGTTCACTGAAAAAGGCGAAGTATAATTGAATCATCGTTGAGAGTGTTGGACGAACACCATAGATGAAAGTTCATCACATGATTTGATGGATCTTCACCCGGATTTCCATTGAATTTAGGGATATCTGATGGAAGTTTATGAGGAATCGCTGGCCACCAAGGGGCATAAGCAATTGGATCATTTGTTAACCGATTCAGACCTGGTAATTCTAAAGTTGCTACAAAAGGCAACTATTGATTCAGGTTTGACAAAGCATACCCAGGATAAGATGGGATCGCCTGAGCTATGGGTCTTTACATACCAGCATAATGTATTTGATGCTGATAACTTTGATAGGTTTGATGGGTGTAACCATTATGATATGATTGTTGGTAACCGTTTTGAATATACAACTGCCCATTACTTGGAAAGCTTTGTTGCTCAGGTCCTCGGTAAGTTTGTTGAAATTGTGGTTGTTGATATTGCACCAGCCATGGCTGTGAGACCATTTGTTGTTGCCCAATACTAGATGTTTGACCAAGATGAGGGGTTATAGTACCCATTTGAGCCTGGGTCGTTTCAGTTAATGAACCACTAATCAGTGGTTGTGATTGAGTCGAGGAGACAAGAGGTTGTTGTATTACGATTTGAGAGACTGAAGGTTGACATACAACGGGTAGTGTTTATACTTGCGACACCATCACAATAGCCGGTGTAGTTGGAATATTTGACACAGGTTGATTTTGTTGTATAGAATATACAACTCTTGGTTGTTGAGGTAGTATTGGTACCCAACCACTGGATGTGATTCCAGCCTGACTCGAATTCTATTGTGAACTCTCATATGGTTGCTCTCCTGGAGGGAATAACAAAAGGGCATACTGCCCCCCATATGGCAGCAATCTAGTGTTCAAAGGAAAAATTGACCTTTGGAGACTGGACTACCCAAATTGACACTGTTGCGAAGGATCAATTTGCTGAGACTCAACATAGGAAATTCTAGATAAGGTTCTAGATGAACAAATAGGAGCAGAGCATACTGTTGAGACAGTCTCTAGGTGGACACCATCTAGCTGTTGAGAGCTAGTTGGGATAGATGGTACACCAGTGAACATTGTTAGAGTAGCAGCAGGAGGTTTTGTTGTTGTTTTGTCAGATGACACAGTCTTAGATGTCGATGGTTGTTCTGACATATCGAGTCTATCTAAAAGATTTCCTAGCAATTTTAAAGGAACTTGCGATGAAGGGTGACCAACTTCTATAGGTAAAGGATATAGGTGGATCCCAGTTCCAAAATGCAATGGAGTATTGGATGGAAGATCTTCCATGATCTCTTCTATAGCAATCAACCCAGGTGGAAGAGGTAGACCGTCATGTCTGTAGAATATTTCTGGTGCCGAAGAAGGTATAAACTCTGCAGTGATAGATGCTGGAGGGGTAACACCTTCTGAATCAGCCCTAGATGGAGCTAGTTCAGAAATAGAAGTGTTTTCCGCTACACTAGGATCAGTTCTAGTGTCCTCTTGTAGCTGCGAAACTTCTTCTGTAGAGGTAAGGATACCAGAAATAGTTGGAGTAACCGGAGTCTCTATGGATGTTGAAACACAAGTTTCAAATAAACTAGGAGACTTCGACCCAGTTAAACGAGATCGCTTAGCCCGGAATGGTTTTGTTTCCAGAGCCAAAGATGGTTGACTTGTTAGTCTCCGTGAACGATGGGGTTTCTTTCTTCCACGATTGCGGATTACTTGATCAACTCAAAATAAAAATGGGAAAAAGTGATTCTGAATTAAATGAATTTTATGATCTTTGAGAAAACTTGTGTTTTCAATTTTTAAGAGTAGAGAAAAAACTAAAGATGACTTTAGTCGCCTTTGATTTTTTATGAGCCTGAAGTGACAAGTGCTCAAATGGACCTTTTCTTTTAAGGAGTCTAAAAAGGAATGAAAGTGACTACTCTGGAAATCTAGACAGAGGGATTATCAAACCAATCGCAAAACTACAGAATACCTTTTAAGGTACAACAGTCAATCTTCCCGAATGCTGTGTTCAGTGTATTGCGATCGATAGGGTGGTAGACATGGCTTCCTAAAGATAAAGGATATAGCCTATTGTGGTCTCCCAATATATACTTGATGGTATGTGGGAGCACAAGTCCATACTGGCACTTGTCGTATCAAAGAGGAGGAATCACCCAACCTACAATGAAAACGATAGTTACCAGGCTTTACGACGTCAGAATACGTCTCTAGCCTAGACTTTTAGATGTTGTGCATTAGGTTCCAAAGCATTTTTATGTTTGTTAAAGTTTATTTTACAGTTGATCTTTCTTAAGGAGTTTGCCTTTGAGGTTCACCGTGTGATGTAGATATACAATTCCTAAATATGCAATCTAAGATGATAAACAATCGTTTACTTTCCTTTTGCAATGAAAATCCTAGCTACTAAGGAAAGAGAAGTGAAATTCTTTCGACATAGAGCAGAGAGCACACACTAAGATACAATGTCCTAAATCAATTTTCGTATGTTGTTTAAATGCAAATGCACATGCATGTATTTATTTCCCTATTTCTTAATGTGTGAATGACAAAAAGAATGCTAAGTACAGTTCTGAACTATTTTCTTTCAAAGCGACAGTACTAACAATTTTCTT
Source organism: Pinus taeda (assembly GCA_000404065.3). Taxonomy (NCBI): domain Eukaryota; kingdom Viridiplantae; phylum Streptophyta; class Pinopsida; order Pinales; family Pinaceae; genus Pinus; species Pinus taeda. Next base: position 104,207 of record APFE030085576.1, read on the forward strand.
TTCAAAAAACAAAAGGAAGACTAAGAAAACACTTTGCGATTTCGAATTGAAAATTGCTTTCGACACTTGAAATATTATTAATTCAAATCAAATACAATGGCAAAAGTGTATCGACTATCAAAAAGAGGAAGACTCTTTTCTTTGATTGAAAACGACACTTGCAACACTTTCAAATCAAAAGATGATAGTTCGATTAAGCTACTGTTTGCAAAGAAGAACTGTAAATGACGAAAAATACATAAAAACATTCACAATTCTTTGAACAATGGAGGTTGAATAATGCAATGGAAGGGATTTTCAATAGTGATATACTGATCATAGACAGCAAAGCTAGTGAAGAAAGTTGAAGACAATGAAGAGAAAACCAAAATCTGGATGCAGAAACAGTTTCACCTAATCATCGCACCTGTAACACAGGGAAATAGGGATGCATCTCACCAGCAGCACATCTGAGGTGTGATGCATCTAGACTGCCAATGAGAGACAATGCGATGGTCCAGGGACGAGACTGAGATTTGTTTTTGCTCATAGTTTGCAGCTTAGTTCAGGGATTTATGCTGAGCTAATGATAGGAAATAAACACAAAGCATAGGGGCTGATCTAATGAGGTTACTTGAGCTTCTACTAGGGAACTTAGGATGTTTTCTAGTTAGATGTTGAGTTCATAAACTAACCTGGAGATTGACTGAAGCAGTGTTGATCTAATTTGCAGTTGCATAGCAAAAGCATTTCAAAGGCTAGTTGGCTTAACTTCAGGCTCCGTCTGTAATTTATAAAGAAAACAAATAGAAACAAGAAAACAAGCTATTCGTTCCCCAGTGGAGTCGCCATTTTGTTATCGGGAAAACTAGTGTCCATTCAGAGATGCTAGTCCCACTAAGACAGGTAGTTATCTTAGAAACAAACAAACTAAAGTCACTTGTGTTTTCCTTTATGAGAAATAGATGAGAGACAAGCAGAGAGTACCAACCTCAGTCTTTCGATTGGCTCCTTGCTTGTTTCCTCTCCCCTTTAATAGAGATTTTCCACTCTTTCCTTACTTGTCCCACTTCAGAGAACACCTGTAGAGTCAAAGTAGCATAATACCATCAAAGCATAGAGATCTATAACCATAACAAATATAGGATCAGATATATATTAACCATACAAATGCATATATCAATACAAGATTCAGATATATACAAAAATATGGAGGAAAACTCAAATAGCTTTATTGATAGAAGTAGTACAAGAGAGTATTACAACCCATTGATCTGACCGATTGCCATCCTCCCAGCATGAAAGCCCTCTTCACCTCATGAAAAGCTAGATCACCCCAACACTATGATGTTCCATAGAGAAACCAACAAAACTTCCTTACAAGATACAAAATTCCAGCCTCTCGATCTCTAGGATGAGGGATCCATATATAGATATTTGCAAGTGGATGAATCAGCTTCTGGGTTTTTGATTAGTGTCATTTCTCTGATAGTTCTTGGTTCCACTTGGATATTTCATGATCTCTTACTCATCCCTGGGCGAATTCAGAGAGGCAAGTGTCAAATGGGCAGCTTCTAGAAGATTCTCTGGGTTTCCACCTAGCCAACTACCTCTGCCATTTGTCTGCCCTCTCTCATCGCACGCTACAGAAGGTCTTTTCAGTATGCATTGCACTTTCTGCATGTAGCAGGTGAGATGCATCACACCCTTAGTGCTAAGCAGTCTGTATGGTCCAGTTTTGACCAGTTCTGAGTAGTTTTTTAGGGAGAACTTCTAGGAGATGATGTAATTAGCTAACCTTGTTCCTTTAGGGTATGAAACAACACTTTTAGGGGCTTAGAAGCCATTGGTTTATGGACATATGAGATTGGGGTTGCAGTGCCCAAATATGTCTATAACAATGAGGATGTCGAAACATTTCTTAGCGTCATTTCTATTATCTAACCAGATTGGATAACCAAATGAAGGGATGATTGGAAGAATGATGAAGAAGTGTGGATACTCATTCAAAAGTTACAACAAGACCCCATTACATCCGATACATTTAGCTAGAAAAATGATTTTTTATGGTACAAAGACCATTTATACCTCTGTAATAATTCCCAACTCAAACAAAATATTCTTATGGAATTACACACCTCTCTCTTAGTAGGGCACTCAGGATTTTTAAAAATTATCACAGGGTTAAGAATGAATTTTTTTGGGATGGCCTTAAATCTGATATTCAAAAGTTTGTGGCAGAATTTCTGGTTTGGCAACAATATAAAGTTGAAACAATTAAGACCCAGGTCTATTACAACCTTTATCCATTCCAAGTCAACGTTGGGAGGAGTTTTCAATGGATTTTATCACAAGTTTACCCAAATTCGAAGGAAAGAGTGACATCTTGGTGGTAGTTGATATACTTACCAAGTATGCACACTTTTGTGTGTTATATTATTCCTTCAAATCCAGTACGATTGCTACTACATTTATGGAAACAATTCAAAATCTACATAGAAACCCAAAGATTATTATAAGAGACAGAGATCCCATTTTCACTGGAAATTTTTGGACACAATTATTTTCTTATCAGGGTACTCAATTAGCTCATAGTTCTTCTTATCATCCTCAATATGATTGGAAAACTAAGATAGCGAACAAATGTTTGGAAGAATTTCTTTGTTGCTTTGTATCTGATAAATAGACACAATGGGTCAAATGGTTGCCTTTGGCTGAATGGTGGTATAACACTTCCTTCCATACTACAGCAAAAATGACTACATTGCACTTTATGGATATCATCCACCATCCATCACATCATATTTAAGAGAAAATTATAAGGTTCTAGCAGTGGAAGATCACATCGAGCATCAACAACAAGTTCTCCAACTCTTAAAGGATAACCTCACTTTGGCATAGAATAGAATGAAACAACAAGAAAATCGACATCGCGGCGAAAGAAGTTTTGATGTAGGTGACTGGGTATTTCTACAGCTACAACCATACAAACAAATGTCCCTCAAGAAAGCTAAGAAGGATAATAAATTATCACCATAGTTTTATTTTTTGTACAAGGTGTTGCAAAAGATTGATACAATGGCATACAAATTGGAGCTTCCTACAATTGCCCGAGTGAACCCAATTTTCCATGTTTCATGCTTAAAGAAAATTATAGGTGACAAGTTACTAGTTTAAACAATATTGCTAGAAATTGACGAGGAAGGAAAAATCATATTGGAACCTCAAGCAGTCGCAGAAAAAAAATCTCAACAACTACAAAATTGATCAATTTCAGAGTATCTCATCAAGTGTAAGAACTTACCTAGTGAAGATTCAACATGGGAGGAGGAAAATTTCATATAGAAGCGTCCAGAACTACTCAAGCATTGAGGACAACACTTTTCTTAAGGAGAGGGGCATGTTAGGTCCTTATAATACTAGTGTATTCCCTTATTATTATTGGCATTGTAGCCCCTAATTGTTATTGTTGTGCCCATGTTTTTCCCATATGTTATTATTGTGCCCCATAGAAGCACAATAAATAACAGAGTTAATAGTATAAATATCATTATAATTAAACAACATAAGGTTTAAGAATTAATAACTAAAGGCTAATATTAAATATAATCAAAATATTAATAATAAATTAGAATATCATTATGAAGAACAATTAATTAATAAATAAAATAAAAAGATCTTAAGTATTAACATCATAGGAATAATGCTAGCATAGCATAATATTAACAAAAAAGTAGACCTTAAAAACAATAATTAAAATTTAAATTAATAAGAATACTCATTAATAAATAACCATTTAAAACAATAAAAAAGACATTAACAACAATAATTAAGATATCAATTCACATAATGAATAAAGCATATAAAACAATTTAAATGAGAATTCAATTAACTTTTAGAAATAACGTTATAAACAAATAAAAATAGAATCAACAAAAAAAACAAAAACATTTATTAACAAACATTGAAATTAATAATAATAAAAATAATAATAGATGCAAATAGTAAAGTATATATAAATAGGAACATTAATAAATATCAAAGTTAATAATATAAATAACATCTTAAAAATAATCAACCTTCAATAAAAGCATAGGGTTTAATAATTAATAACTAAAATCAAATATTAAATATAATCAAAAGATTAATAATAAATTAGAACATCATTAAAAAGAACAATTAATAAACAAAATAACAAATCTTAAGTATTAACATCAATAGGAATAATGCTACATCAAAATTAATATTAACAATAAAAAGTAGGCCTTAAAACATTAATTAAAATATAATAAAAATACTCATTATTAAATAATCATTTAAGCAATTAAAATTAGACATTAACAAACAATAATTAAATATCAATTCACATTATGAATAAAACATATAAAGAAAATTAAAAAAGAATTCAATTAACATTAGGCATAGCGTTATAAACATATAATAATAGAATCAATAAAAAAACAAAAAGCATTTATTAATAAACATAAATTTTTATAATGAGATAAAAAAGTATGAATATTAATATATATTAAAGTAACTAACCAATTATTAAACAATATAAAGGGCTTAAATAAAAAAAATAATTAAACTATAAAGGAGTCGGCCTGTTTGTCTTCTCATCCTGCTTTTGCATATTTATACCTATCCTTCTCCTTCTTTTCTCCTCACAATCTTGTCCTGATGATGAGTCTAGTTTCAGACTCGAAACGTCGACCAGAAAATATGAGCACTGTGGAAAATCCGAACCCCATTCAGAAATCACACCACAGTAATCTGCAATCTAAAAAACATATTCAAACCTAGAGAAAAGGATATGCCTAATGAACTCCGTCACCTACATATCAAGCCTTACTCAATACCATGAAAAAAAACCACATACAACAAATAATTAGGAAAAATATGGGTTAAAAACTAAAAACGCCAACCATAGTACAAAACAAAAAGTCAAAATACAAGGGATAATACAATGCACAAAAATGAAAATTCCCTTTGAGTGTTACGTCCATAAAATACGAGCATAGCACACGCAACTTTTGATCAGCATCAAACGTTATCGTGATTGTTAAGCGGACTCCATATTCTTATTTTTTTATCCTAAAAGCCAGAACTGTGATTTGTCATCAGTATGATTGCCATCAAGGAACACATTATATAGTGACAAACCAGACTCATAATACAAAAAGGACCCCATGGAATTGATAGCACCCAAGAACTCTCCACCTATGTCATCAAGGGAAAAGGGTTATGCTCCCCCTAAGTACATGCTGAAATCTCTGCTCTCCTATGCTGTCCATGCTCCCCCTGACTGTAGGTAAGGTCTGCAAGAAGATGTTCTACAAGAAAGAACATGACTCTATACATTATAAATGACCTTCCTATCACCAAGAACTCATACATAATCCACTCTCCCAACCAAGTGTGGGTATAACCAATTTGACTATCGACCAACCAAGTTGGACGATACACCAAAGTTTACCATGATAACACAAACTTCTACCATATCCCATCCCAGACATAGTGGGGAAACCAAAATAGGTCATTACATGACCTTGATAATAAAAGAAATACATGACATAGAGATGAAGTATCTACAACAAGACTATGATGGTCATCAATGACTACCATCAACAGCATCTGTCAATCATCATTCAGACCAACAACCATGATCTCCCTCTGCACTTGTTCCACCTAAATAAAAAATAATTGAAGTAGTACCAATATCTTCTACGATAATGCCAACAATGCATTATTAGAAGTAAATGCTCCCCCTGAACCTGTGCCAAATGGCCTTTGTTAGACCCATATCAGACTCTTTGAGTCTGGCCCACTGATTTCCTTCAAACCAACATACACGCGACTGTACCTACAAAAATAGGTGTATGTACACAGATGCTCTTCATGAAAATCGTGTACACCCACTTTTCTCTGCAACAAATAAGTTTCAACAACAAGATGATGCATCTACTACTCCCAGCTTCTATTTGAGGTATTCAAATGTCTCCCTGGGTAGTGGTTTGGTGAATATATCAGCAACCTGTTCCTTGGATGGAACATACTCCAATTTTACCTTTTGTTCAAGCACTTGTTCCCGGAGAAAATGATATTTGATAGGTATGTGCTTGGTCTTTGAA
>APFE030085585.1:4232-23111 GCA_000404065.3 Pinus taeda
TAAGAAAAAATACTTATAATTGTTTTCAACCATAACATTAAAGATCAAATATCACGACTTAGAAAAACATTAAATTCTTGACAATTTTGTAACGATGGAATTAAAAGCAAAGATTATGAATCCAAAATAATCTTAAGTTTTCAAAATATTTCAAGCATGACATTATGGAAAACATTTTTGACAACAAAAAAATTTAAAATTGAACACCTAAATGAAAAAGTTATTATACCAAGAGTAATTTGTTTTTTAAATGCTAAATGTATAAAGATTTTAAAATCTTAGCCGAAGACAACTTGATACATTTAAAAAAAAAAAAAAAAATTATAAAACAATCATCAAATTGATATGCAATGTAGCTGAACTCGACCCATTCTAATGAAAACTTAAAGAAATTTCAGAAATATAGGTGAACTCGACCCATTGTTTTTTAAGAAAGTCCCAAGGGAAGGAGGGTGGAAAGAAGACGGACTTGACGAAAGTCAAGTGTTTTCATTGTCATGAGCATGGACACTATGCCAAGAATTGTCCACATAAAAAGAAAGCAAGAAGGAGCCGACAGTAGCGACAATAGGTGAAGCTCTAGCTTTACAATTCGAACTTGATTTCAATCTCATTTCATGCATGGCCAACACTGTCATTAGAGGCGTGTGGTATCTTGAAAGTGGTGCTTCATTCATGGGGAATAAAGATCTCTTTAATGATTTTGAGGAGAAAGACCTCAAACAGAGCATAGAGTTTGGAGATGACGAGAGGTATAGAGCTACCCAGATCGGTATGGTTACCTTTCAGAGGGAGTCTGGGTCCCCTCTCAAGATCATAGATGTGATGTATGTTCCAAGGCTAAAGAAGAATCTTATTTTAGTTGCGGTATTAGAAGACCGTGGCTATGATGTGGTTTTTAGTAAGGGAAAGGTTTTCCTTAGACACATCACCACGGGACATGTGAAACATATTGATTCATCGGTCAAGAACCTGTATGCTCTTAAGCTTCAAGATGCATGAAAATCCCTAAGGAGAAAGGCAAAGGTTAGAGACTTGGTGTTTGAGAGGGAGAGTAAATTACCTCTCAACATGCAGCCCCAAAAAACGCCTTAGAAGAATCTTCAGGAAAGTATAGAGCATCCACAATTGGAGAGGCTGAAAGGAGACCGAGTGGAGAGAACCACTCAATCAGAGATGAAGCTGTCTCAAACAATTGTGGAGAAGCCATAATTGGAGAATCAGAGAGGAGACCTCCACTGATGTAGAGACCTCTAGTAGGGGGGAATTTCGAGTCAAGTGTGTAGAGGGATCACATGCAGCCATACCTCTAGGTGTGAGGTGGAGTGATGTGAAGTGATAGTCCCAAGAGGGTTGAAATTGAAGGTCCATTGAGAGGTTTTATCTCATGGATTGTAACTTTCTGAGAGCCCAAAGTACGTAGTAGTGGGGGGAATCAATGGGATTGATGCAATCAAAGATCAAAGTGACAGAGGCTAGAGCAGTCAAATACTGAAGAGCACAGAGAAGGGTTGACAACATTGCAGAAAGGTAGAGTTAACAAAAGCACAAAGTTTTCAGTTGATAGAGGAAATAACGTTCAGAGACTTTGATGACAGATGCATAATATTGATTTAGGTTGGATCTTTTTTTTTTTTTTTGGAGTTTTTGGAGCAACAACACTATAGAGAAGTGTTGCATGCATAACATTCCAAAGGTTTAGGATCGGGATCAAGTTGAATTCCTTTCTTGTTGAGAGGGAGTGTTGAAAATAGCAACAAGATATTCCAACTTAATTTGTCCTTTAATTAAATTGAGAATTAAAATCGAATTATATTCTCATAGTAACTTGTAAATAGTTAATTAACTTTAATTAACTTAATTAGCTTAGGAATTTTGAGTCAGGAGTATTTCTAAAGTCATGCATATGTTCTCCCTAAGTTTTAGCGGTCCAGTATGAGTTTAATTGTGAATTGTAATTAGATAACTCATTTTCTTGAGTTAAGTTCAGTTAAATCAGTTCCAAACTGTTTATGGAACTAATAGAGAGTTAACAATTAGTTCGTGCAATAATGCATCCACTAGTGCTACTCCTGTTAACTGAAGATTCCCTCATCAGAAACTCATGCTTGTCAATACGAGAAAGACCCAGTTGAGACTAGAGTGGAGGGATAGTGTACTATCAATTGTAAGATTTCCTGAGTTGTATAGATCGTGAATGAAATTAGGAACCGAACCTAGTAGGGATTGCGCAATTTTGGATGCACTAGATTCCCATTAATATGGGCTATTCAGCCATAGGAATTGCGGAAGGAAATAGGGGCTTTGAGAGCAGCAGAAGAGGCTAAGGTTTGGCTTGAGCTTGCTTGTGAGCTTGGAGATTGATTATATTGAGTGTTGTGATGATTCTTGTGAGAGAAAGCATTGTATTATCGTCTTCGATTTTTTATTAATGCAATATAGATAATACAAGTTTTGAGTTATGGGTTTCCTCAGGAAAACTTACTATGTTATGTGCCATTGACTTGCTTTCCTCTTGCTATTATTTTTTTCATCGATATATTGGCTTCTGCTGGTTGAAAGTAGAAGTAGATTCTTGTATTTTGCTTTAGTAAATTGCACGAGCTTGTGAATCTACAGATTTTTCTACATGGTATCGGAGCTGAGAACAATATACTAGAGGAGATTTTGAAGTTTTGAGTTTTAAAGTTGAAATTTGAATCTAGAATATATACTTTAGGATCAATAGATGGTGTTCTACCGTTTGCAGCCTGAGTATGCCTTGGATGGAAGCTGAAATTATATAGCCTAGAAGGATAGGATGGAGGCTGTGTTGGAGGATAATGGCTTGAAGGAATTCATTGATCGGGATATTCCTAAGCCACCAATATCAGATGCTTAGAATCTAGCTATATAGAAGAAGTGTGTGGCAAGGGCGAGGCAGATAATCCTTGAGGGAGTTTGAGACCACATTGTCTTGAGTCTCCATGGGAAGGTAACTCCGCATGCTATATGGAAAGACCTTTTCTAGAATATCAGTGACCAAAGGAAGTTAGCACTTAAAGATAAACTTCGAAAAATCAAGATCATGGTGGGCGACACAATTCCAAATTACTTGACCAAGTTCATTCAATGTCATGATGAACTTGGAAATGTTGGAATCATGGTTGTAGAGGATGATATGGTGAGTATTTCTCTTCTTGAACTCCTAAAGAATTGGCATAGTTATCAAGACTCTGACAATTATCAGGAGAAGCTGCGAGATTGGGAATGACTGTGGGCAGATTTGATGCAGGAGGAGATCAGGAGGAACACCAGAGATGGGGCCTCTTCCAAGGAAGTGGAAGAGGATTTTTCCCTAGCGAGTAAGGCAAAGATGGCCAAGAAAAATAATTCCCAAGGCGAGGAGGGCGAAATAAGATGGACTTGACGAAATTCAAGTGTTTTCACTCTCACGAGCACGGGCACTATGCCAAGAGTTTCCCATAGAAGAAAGCAAGCAAGGAGCTGAGATTAACGACAGTAGGTGAAGCTCTAGCTTCACAATTCGAACTTGATTTCACTCTCATTACAAGCATGACCAACACTTTCATGGGAGGCATGTGGTATCTTGATAGTGGTGCCTCATTCCATATGATGGGGAATAAAGATCTCTTTAGTGATTTTGAGGAGAAAGACTTCATGCAAAGAATAGAGTTTGGAGATGACAAGGGGTATAGAGCTATTGGGATTGGTGAGGTTACCTTTTAGAGGGATTTTTTCTCCCCTCTCAGGATCAAAGATGTGATGTATGTTCTAGGACTAAAGAAGAATCTTGTTTCAATTGCGGTATTGGAAGTTTGTGGCTATGACGTGGTTTTTAGTAAATGAAAGGTTGTCCTTAGACACATCACTAGGGGATAGGTGAAATAGTTCGGTTCACGGGTCAAGAACCTGTATGCTCTTGAGGTTCAAGATGCATGCAAAGCCTTGAGGAGAAAGGAAAAGGTTAGACACTTGGTGGTTGAGAGGGAGATTAAATTACCTCTAAATATGTAGCCCCATAAGAAGCCTCAGAAGCAACTTCAGGAAATTGTGGAGCAGCCACAATTGGAGAATGCCCGAGTGGAGAGATCCACTCAAGCAGAGAAGAAAGAGTCTTAGAAGTAATCTCAGACAGTTGTGGAGCAACCACAATTGGAGAAGCAGAGAGGAGATCAAGTGGAGGCATCCACTCATGTAGAGACCTCCAGTAGGGGGGAATTTTGAGCCAGGTGGGTAGAGGGATCACATGCAGTGATACCTCTAGGTGTGAGGTCATGCGATGTGAAGTGATAGTCCCAAGGGTGGTGAAATTGGGTAGGATCCATTTAGAGGTTTTATCTCATGTATCATACCTTTCTACGGGAGCCCACAGTACATATTAGCGAGAGGAATTAGTGGGATTGATGTACTCAGAGATCAAAGTGACAGAGGCTAGAGAAATCAGATACTGAAAACCACAAATAAGGGTTGAAAACAGTGCAGAAAGGCAAAGTCAACAGAAGCGCAAAGTTTTCAGTTGATAGAGGCAATATCAGTTAGAGACTTTGATGACAGATGCATCATACTGATTTAGGTTGGATGTTTTTTTGTTTCTAGAGTTGTTGGAGCAACAACACTACAAAGAAGTGTTGCATGCAAAACACTCCAAAGGTTCAGGATCAATATTAGTTGAATTCATTTCTTGTTGAGAGGGAGTGTTGAAAATAGCAACAAGAAATGTTAAAGATAGAATCCATAAATTAAAATAAGAATCAAAATGTAATTCTATCATAGAAACTTGTAAATACTTAATTAAGTTCAATTAACTTAATTAGCTTAGGAATTTTGAGTTGGAAGTCTTTCTAAAGTCATGTATATGTTCTCCCTAAGTTTAAGGGGTCCAATATGAGTTTAATTGTGAGTTTTAATTACATAACTCAGTTACTGAGTTAAGTTCAGTTAAATTAGTTCCATGCTATTTGTGGAACTAATAGAGAGTTAACAGTCAGTTAGTGCACTAATGCATCCACTAGTGCTACTCCAGTTAACTAAATATTCCCTCATCAGAAACTCATGCATGTCAATTCTGAGAAATACCCTGTTGAGACTAGAGTGCAAGGACAGTGTACTACTAGTTGTATAGATCATGCATACAATCAGGAATTGAACCTAGTAGGGATTGCGTAGTTTTGGATGCAATGGATTCCCATTAGTATGTGCTATTTAGCCATAGGAATTGTGCAAGGAAATAAGGGCTTGGAGAGTAGCAGAAGAGGCTAAGGTTTTGCTTGAACTTGCTTTTGAGCTAGGAGATTAGTCATGCTGAGTGCTATGATTGTTCTTGTGATAACAAGCATTGTATTATCGTCTTGGATTTCTAATTAATGTAATATATATAGTAGGGGTTTTGAGATGTGGCTTTCCTCAGGAAAACTTATTGTGTTATGTTCCATTGATTTGTCTTCCTCTTGCTATTGTTGTTTTCATCCATCTATTGGCTTCCTTTGGTTGAAAGTAGAAGTATATCATTCTCTTTTTCTTTAGTAAATTGCATGATCTTGTAAATCTACAAGATTTTCTACAAGATATTTATCTCAGTAATAATGGTGAAATATCACTAGAATAATCCTCTTTTGCATCCCAAATGATCCTAATTTGTCTATAAGTAAAGGGAAGAGGAGAACTAAGGGATTATAGGAGAGCACATGTTATGACTGAGGTATTTTTTTATTCATTATGTGTTTTTCGATGATATGAATGCAAGTTTATTTCCTTCTCCATTTCATGTTTGTATATGTGAGAAATACGGTGTCTTTATCATATTAGTTTTGTGTGCATGCTAACTTTCTTGTTACAAAGGAAAACATTTTCCTTGTTTGCTTGTGTATGTGTTCAGGACTTCCTAATGAGGAGATGGAGTGGGATCTCTAGGTAGGAGAAGGGTTTCCAGCTATTTTAAAGGGTCTACAATCTACACCATCCTATAAGGATTCTATGCTATGATCATCCATCTATCTTTCTCTATTAATTGTATGGTTGATTAATTGCATTACGAACTAGGATATTTGTTTCAGTATTTCATCCACCATCTGGAAAATATTGAGGTGATATATACGGGAAAATAACTCATTTTCTTATGTGTGAATTTAGATCAAATAGAACTAGGAACTCCACTAAGGAGAAATCCCTAATGAGTTTGTTCTCCTTCCTTCTTTGTGATCCCTAGTTTATGAATGGTTCTAAGTGTTTTTATCTTGATTTAAACCTTGTATGAGTTGACTACAAGCTTGATTTGTTTTTATATTTCATAACTAAGTGTTTTTTTCTAAAAAAAATGATTTTGGAGGGATTTCACTCCTTGTCTATGAGCTACAGGGCGATTTCAATACTTGGTTGCTCCCAAGGAGCCTTCCTCGTAGTTACTAGTATACAGCTTGGTAACTATTTAGGAGTGATGGGATTTGTAGGTCATTTTTTTAATTGAGATCTGAATTAGATCTTGTTGTATCAACCTTATATCTATATTCATCTACCTATCACTGATCAAATCTAACCTACATTAGGTATGTGTTATTTTCTTTTCCCATGGCATTTTGTAGATCTAGTTAAGGGAACTACGGTTATGTTCTAATCCAAGGTTAATGGATTGGGGATTATAAATGCTTTGACATGCATATAATGTATTGTAACATTGAAAGGAATACAATGAAAAATTAATTTGGTTCTCAGTTTTGGGTTCCAAGAGGAAAATATTTGTGTATATTTTCTACTTTTTCCATTGTATATTTTCCTATTTTCCCTTCTCTTTGAATATATTCAAGCTATTTTGAAACTTTGCTTTGTTTTTATAAGATTGTATTTGTTGATTGAATGCTTCTAATATTTATTGATATTTCTATTTTTTGTTTGACAGTGTGAACCTTAAACGAGTTTGTTTATTATATAATTTGAGGAAATGCAAAGAAACTTGAGCTGTGTGGCATTTTAGGTACCGTTCCCTTGTCTAGGGTTTGGATTTTTTTCCCTTGTAGATCATTGTAGGTGTAAGTTTTCTAACTTCCTACATTGAGTTATAGATTGAAACTTTCTTTGTGTGTGAACACGTTGTTTGCCTAGTGTTATAAGCTATAGTTCATGCATTTTTCTTCAAAGCCTTAGTTTCAAGCATTTTAGTTTTTTTGGTGATTTTATTTTGGCATATTGAGAGTATTTATTTTAATATGTAAATTATTTAGTGGATCGTTTCTAGTGTGAATTTGGTGAATATCAAATGATTATTGAGAGAGGTTGTGAGGTATTTATTTTTCACTTGGAAAAAGAAAGAAAGTCTCTGTCCTTCCTTAGATAGTTTTAATTAAACTGCAAAATAAATTGCATCCTTCATTTAGTTTTAATTTTCGATTGGTATTGAATCTCTTACACACCATATCATTTTCACTTCATACCCTTGAGTGAAAAATATCCATAAAAATAAAGCACTAATTAAAATTGATATAAACCTTTTGGTTATAGCACACCAACATCAACCTAGGGTTGTAGAGCCTTTAAATGGGTTAGAGAGGACACTCTTCAAGGCTACAAAATTGAAACTAGCTTCACTAGTGACTGTAAATCCATTGTCACATTAGACACTTGTAGAAATATCATCTCAATTAAGCACACGATCGCACTAGGAACTTGTGGAGTAACATCCCCATTCCCTTACAACTAGTGTTTATTGGATTGTGCATGTTAATGAGGATATCTTTGAGATGCTCATGACTCACTTTGAACAATATCTCAAGAGGTTTCAGGCTTAGATACCCTACTTATGCATATGATTCTAATCATACATGTCCCATTGATTGTTTATTCATGAGGTGCTAACCATAGTGGCCTATCTTTTAGGGCTCTTACCTAGGTGTCTGTGTGTGAAAAGTCCCCATGCTTCCTGAGGAAGATATCAATTACCATATCAATGTTTTTGGGGGATGACACTTAGTTCCATTAAGGTCACTTGTGAAAGTCACGTCTGGTATTGGGAGGTTGGGCTAGTTGCTTCTCAGTCCTTTGTTATTCCAAGGTCCTTGTGAGATTGATCTCCTCAAGCATATCGACTTTCAGGAGGTACCTTTGACAATTGGTTGGATTTTTGTATCTTTCAGGGCTTTTATAATGCATTTTATTTGGTCCAAAGTCAAGTTGTTTATAGGAGTTTCTTAATAAACCAATTAATTAAACTTATTTATTCACCATGGATGACCAAGTTATTTGTTGTTCTTGACAATTTGGAAACCTTTCTCTTGAAGAGGAGGGTGCACCACCATAGAAACATAGGATAACTCCATTGTCAAAGGGCTTGGATCAAACTAGTGTTGAGAAGGTTATCTTCACTTCATAGCGGGGAGACCAATTTACTGTTGAAGTAGTAGTTGAGAATCCACCATTGCATACTAGCCCGACTTTCACTAATCCTTTAGACCTCATACTTGTACAAGTGAGTACCTGTTTCACAGAACCTTTTTCTGTATTCTATCATCAAATGTTTGTTGACAGTGATACATAGAACATTGGAGAGTTGGGTCCCTTATCACCATATACATATGTAGCTTCTTATATGATGTCCACATCACCATCAATTAGTGTGATAGGGTCCACTTGTCTAGTTTCAACCGCACTTCTGTCATCACTTTGGGGCATTTCACAAGTTGCTTCTACAACACCCATTAGTTTCCTTAGCTTATCTATATCCCTCCCTTCATCTAGGTTTTTGTTCTATATGGGGGCAACTGAGAGTAAACCTATGGTGGCTAGGTGGTTTCCACTTAGTTCTTATACCCATATGGTCACAATCTTTAGCATGGTTCGACTTTCTTTGGGGAATCTGCCAAGGACGGTTATGTTTGTTCCTAGTGTCTTGGGGAAATAATGGTTTTGGATAAAATTATTATCCATGGGTTAGTTTCATGTTAAGAGGAATTCCCTTCTCTAAAAATTAGAATATCTTTTTTAATTTACATATGTTTCTTTTATGTATTTAACTTTTATATTTTATTGAAATATACAATTGTATTATAATTGTTTCTAAATATATATTTTTATACAATTTAATCGTGCATGAGATAAATAAAAAATATTTCTAAAACTAAAAATATAAAACGTTATTAAATAAAATTATGTTTTATGTAACATGATTCCCAACATCCTCCCAAAAGTTAACTCAATAGACGTTGATCTCTCTATTTTTCAAGTTTGACATTCAAAAACCACATTTTGTTAGTGCAAACAACTTGGAATTGTTTTATTAAAACTAATAAATTATAGCCTTAAATAGAGCCTTATAATTTTTTTTTTCATTACACACCTCTTCAATTTCATAACTAACCCGAAAAGAATTTAAATAAAAACTGTGACAAATTTTGTTAAATTATTCAAATTCTTATACGACTCATTGGTTTAGAATTTTCTAACTTCATCCAATTTTGCAAACTAAAATAAAATTTAATCAATTTTATTTACCAAACCAAATAACTTAATATAAATAATAATAAACATTACGCCTTAATACTAAAATAAAATAAAAAATATAATGATACCCAAAAAATCTACCACCCATAAAAAATAGAAAATGCTTAAATATGTAATTTACATTCACAGTAAACTGACATAAGAATGTTGCATATAATTCCAAATGTCCCGAAGTGGTAGCTATCCCAATTCTGAATATTGTTATCGCACTCCACTACGACTGTGTTGACATTTAATATAATGTACACTTAGATTTTAAAAAATTACGAGACGATTAATAATAAGATTGAACTAAAAAATGTCAAGTATTCACAGGACTAAAATCATAATTTATGGAAACAAACCAATTACTTTACGGTAAGGGCTAACCAGCCTGCCATAGGGCATTAAATGTCCTGGTACATGCATGCCCTATAACAAAATAAGACACAACCTTGGTGGCTACATAAATTAAAAATAAAGGTTGTGTGTTATTTTGTTATAGGGCATGCATGTACCAGGGCATTTAATGCCCTATGGCAGGCTGGTTAGCCCTTGCCTTTACCATCAGTACATAAATTATGTAAATTATTATGGCATGTTATAAGTAAATCAATATTAGTTTATATATAATATTAGTTTATGATGATGATGGTGGTTAGTTATGAAAATTTATTATAAAATGGAGTAAAATTTTTACGATTAAGAATTTTGTTATATGTTTTTTTAATATATTTAAAATATAGATTAATTTTTTATAATTAATAATGATAATAATAATTTAAAATAAGGTATGATAAGGTATGATAATATATTTTAAAATAATTTTTTTATAATTTTATTTTGATAAGGTATGATGTACTGTGGCAGAAATTGTTTTTTATATTTATTTATATTTCAAAGTCATTTAATTTATATAAGTGGTTTAGTTTAATTTAAATGTTTACTATTTAATTTATATAGATAACCTACTTTAATTTAAACACGGTTATTTAATTTATATAAGTGATCTAATTTAGGATGGTTGGACTTAGGGTTTGGGCGCAGGGGCACAAGCCGGAACCAAGGCCAGCTGGGCTGAGAGCCTAGATCATTTTTAGACGATGGAGCAGAACAGGGTGACAGACGCTGGCAGTACGTCGGAGGTCAAAGCGTGGCGTTATTGAGGCAAGTGGTGGATAAGGACATGATGTAGACAGCTAGAGGAAAAAACCGGTAGGTAGCTTTTCGAATCAAGGTTGGTCTTTGTTACTGTGCAACGAAGCTTGGGGAAAAGAGTAACGTGCTGGCACCTTCCCCCGAACAGCCCCAACATCGAACCTGCAGGAAGTTTCAAGACCTGAGCAGTTCTATCGTGACTCTTTCCAGTAACCATGGTTAACCTTAGCGAATTTGTAGACCTGGACCTAGCTCCGAAGGACATCTTATCGGTCTGGGGGAAGGATCTAACTGCCCGGAATTTAGAATGGTATTTCGGGGCACCAGGAGGTCACGGGAACGACTCTTTCTCTCCGGGAGGGTTAAGGAATACCAGACAGTTAAAAGTCTCGTTGGAAGAAAACCTGGATCTGGGCGATTCAAGTTGTCACGACATCAAGGGTCTACAGGAGGTAAGCGTTCCAGAGGAAAACGAGCTGCATTCAAGATTATCTCACCCCATCCAAGACAACAAAGGTAAGCCTTTCTCTTCTGGCCCCTTTCTATCAGGAGGACTCGAATACATTGTGAATTATGGCTCAACCTTAGGGTTTAGGAACGACGAGGGAATTGAAAGGGCACCGGCAATCACCAGGGCCATCCTCGCCAAAGGCCTGGTAAGCCCTAGCAGGAATGAAGGATGGTAGGAAGCTGGATCAGGTGGGATACTGGAACCTCGAAAGAGTCTCTCTGGATATGGAATTGAGAAATAGGTTGTGGACCTTGAATTAATAGGGCCAGTCAATGACCTAGGAAGCAAAGTAATTTCAGACCCCAAAGTGCCGAGGAACCCCATTGCGGAAAGAATCGAGCCGGAACGGCAAGAGGAGGTGAACAGGAATGAGGCGAGTGAGCAAATAAGGGAGGAGGGATCCGGGACCAGAAAGACAGGGGAAAAAAAGAAAAAACAGAGGCCGATAAAGACAAAGGATTACGAAGCAAATTTGGTTATGGGGATGGATGTGCAGATAGAAGAGGCGTTGGAGGTGGTTGAATGTACACTGGTAGGAAGGGCAAGAGGTCAAAAATACACAACCAATTTCATCAAATCCTGGGGAGAGCAGAATTGGCAGTCAGACCAAATCAAAAGTTTTAAAGTGTCGGTTTTAGCAAAAGGTTGGTTCATGGTGAGGTTTGAGAACAAGGAAGCGGCGGAATGGGTTGTAGGAAGGAATTGGGCCTTTGGAAATATCCTTGTGCTATTCAAAAGATGGAGCCCAATGTTTGATGCAATGGATGAAAATATGGGTGTTTTTCTAGTATGGGTTCGTGCTCCGGGGCTACCCTCATTCTTCTGGGTGGAATCAGTGTTCAAGTCCATATGAAACATGCTGGGCACCTACCTAGAAGCGGATATGTCTTATCTTCAAACTCAGAACAAAGTGATGGCGAGGATTTTGGTCAGTTTAAACCCTCGAGCAGGACTAGCTGAGAAAATAAACACACAATATAAAGAATTTGTTTTCGAACAACTATTGGACTATGAACATCTTCCTTTCAGATGTAATAGATGCCACGTCTACGGACATTTGGCTAGGGATTGCCCGTTGGGGAGGCGCCGAAGAAGGTATTAGAAGACGGCAGACCTGGTGGAGAAGGTAGCAGAACAAAATTAGTTTTTCCCAATGTTAGAACCAACAGGGATTCAGGTCGAGGAGGCTATGGAGGTGGATAAACCTCAGGAAGGGAAGCCAACGGAGAAAGCCACTCAAGTCATTCCAAAAAGAAGGGGAGTAGCTGGAATCGAGCTCGGGAATGGAGTATCGGCTCAGGAGACCATCATAGATTCGGCAGCCATTCCTAATACAATTCTCAGTGAGGAATTTAAGGGTATGTGTCTAGATTCAAGTAATCCATCTTTATCTAATTCCAAAATAAAAGATGCTTTCTTGTCTTCTGGAACACATATTAAAAAATTCATCCTTGATGATCAATTTCTTGTTGAAAACCATGATGTAAATTATGTTGAAAACTGTGTTGACAACATCTCGGTAGCCATCCCTTCCTTAGATCTGAATCGTGAAGATAATCCATATGAGGAGGCAAAGTCTGATCCCTCTCATCCTGTATGCCACTATAACCTTAGATCTCTAGATAAAAAACCTGAGACCTTAGAAACGTTTGGTGGAGTAGGTTTGACTCCACCCCAGAGCCTGAAGAGAAAAAACAAGGGGGAGGAAGTCCAATCTATCAAAAGCTCAGGTTAAAGCGAAGTATGATGTCGCTGATGGCAAACAAATGTCAATCCCTGGGGCACTTAGAGCATCCCCATGAGAATGTAATAAAAAGATCTTTACATCCTGGAACTGTAGGGGTTTAGCCAGTAAACCCAAAAAACTGGCTCTTAGGGAAATGGTTATGACTTCAAATGCCGACATACTTTTGCTTCAAGAAACTTTAGGTAAAAGTGAGGAAGTTGAATCAGTTTTAAATACCCTCCTCCGGGGCTGGAATTTTACTGCTATAGACTCTGTTGGACACTCGGGAGGACTGGCAGTTGGATACAGGGAAGGGCGAATGAAGATTTTAAACCAATGGGGTATGAAGCAGGCGATGGGAATTGAGTTTCAATCACCTGAATTTGGTTTCCCGTTGATAATTTTAAACATCTATGGGCCTTGCCAGGGGAGGGTGAATTTCTGGAATGAACTCCTGTCAAAATCGATAGTGAAAAGCAATAATTTGGTTATGGGTGGAGATTTAAACTTTTCCATTGGAAGCACTAAGGCTTGGGGACCTTCGGCCAGGGAGGACTCTCTATCAGATTTCTTCCTAAATTCTTTAATCTCCAATAATTTTATAGATGTAAATCCAATAAAACTAAAACCGACATGGAGGAATCGAAGAGTAGGAGAAGCAAGAGTTGCTAAAAGATTGGACCAGTTCCTTATAAGCGAAGAGCTAACCTCCAGAATTCCAATGTTCAGAAAATGGGTAGTAGAGGGAGGATCTTCAGATCACTTTCCAATCTTTCTAGAGCTTTCAAAGCCCCCTCGGAAGCCAGCAACACCCTTCAAGTTCAATGCATCATGGCTACAAGAGGACTCTTTCAATAAGCTATTTAAAGGAACTTGGGTGCATCCGGTCAGAAGCTCATCAGAGGAAAGGGGGTTCTTGTTTATGGAAAATTTAAAAATATTAAAGAAAGCTATTATCGAATGGGCTAAGGCCAGGAAGAAAAAGCAGAATGAGGATTTAATCCAGATAAATGAGGAACTCCAAAGGCTGGAAAGCACTGAGTCGGATGGCTATGCTTCCCAGGAATCAAAGGAGAAGATTCTCTCTCTTGAAAAACACAAAAACCAAATCCTTTTGGCTAGAGAAGAGGAATGGAGGTTAAAAAGCAGAGCGCTATGGCTAAAAGCGGGAGATGAAAATATGAGATTTTTCCATAATTATGCAAAAGGGAGGAAAAACGTGAATACAATATGGAAATTAAAGAATGAAGAAGGTAGGGAGGCAAATACCTTTGAGTCTCTCTCAACCTTGGGGCGAACCCATTTTCATAACATGTATGTTGATCAAGGTGAGATTACCATTGCAGAAGTAATCAAGGCTACTCAAAGCTTCCCTCGGTATGTGGAGGAGGAAGAAGTGGAGGAATTGATGAGTGAAGTCACAAACGAGGAAGTAGAAAGTGTTATTAAATCAATGGCAAGAGACAAAAGCCCTAGCCTGGACGGGTGGACCATAGAACTCTTTCAACATTTCTTCGACCAGATAGGAGTAGAATTAACAGAAGTGGTCGAAGAGTCCAGAAGGAAAGGAGAAGTTTACACCCCGTTCAATGCAACTTTCGTAGCTCTCATTCCTAAGAAGGAAGTCTGTGAATCGTTTGAAGACTTCATACCTATTTGTCTGTGAAATAGTATCTACAAGATTATTGCAAAAGTGATTGCGATCCACATAAAGCCAATACTGTCAAGATGCATCTCCAATGAACAGTTTGGGTTTTTGGATGGCTGGCAGATCCATGAAGCTATAGGTGTGGCGCAGGAGACATTGCATAGTGTCAAGCAGATGAACAGGAAAGGAGCTGTTATTAAAATTGACTTATCAAAAGCCTATGACAGAATAAACTGGATATACCTCAGGACGCTCCTAACACACTTAGGCTTCAAAATGGACTTCAACAGATGGATCATAGGGTGCATCACAAATGTCAGCTTTTTAGTTCTCAGAAACGGTGCAGCCACCCCCTTCTTCAAAGGGAAAAGGGGTTTGAGGCAAGGATGCCCCCTGTCACCCTTGCTTTTTTTATTAGTTGCAGAAGGATTGAGCCAACTGATTCAAAAGGCCAAAAGGGAAGGCAAGGTACAAGGCCTAGAAGTGGCAATCAACATGTTCATATCTCATCTCCTTTTTGTTGACGATATTTTGGTGTTCTCAAGTGGAAATTCAAATGAAATAAAGGAATTAAAAAATATTTTTGACATTTTTATGAAAGCTACAGGAACGCAAATAAACCTCAGGAAATCTCAGCTAATCCTGGAAGGTTTGAACAAGCAAGAGAAAGCAGAGATTTCTTCAGTTTTTCCCTTTGATATGTGTAACATGGAAACTCCTTTCAAGT
Organism: Pinus taeda; assembly: GCA_000404065.3. Classification (NCBI taxonomy): domain Eukaryota; kingdom Viridiplantae; phylum Streptophyta; class Pinopsida; order Pinales; family Pinaceae; genus Pinus; species Pinus taeda. The sequence goes on from APFE030085585.1 coordinate 19,471, forward strand.
ATCTAGGCTTCTTGCAGAAGCCTAATGCCTATAAGAAAAAAGATTGGAACTGGTTGATTGCTAAAATTGAAGCCATAGTTATGCATTGGAGTTATAAATGGTTGTCCAGAGCAGGGAGATTGACATTAATCAAATCAGTGCTTCTAGCCATGCCGGTATACTAAGCAGCGCTAACATGGGTCCCAAAAGGGATCCTGGATAAAATAAGAAGGATATGCTGTAGATTTCTCTGGGCTGGTTCAAAGGAGGATTCTTTCCTTCCATGGGTCACCTGGGAGAAAGTGGCAAGGCCAAAAGAATGGGGAGGATGGGGGATAAAAAATATTTATGACTTCAGCCTCTCTTTGGTAGCCAAATCAGGATGGAGAATCATTAAGAAGGAAAACCTCTGGTCGAGAGTGGTTAAGAGAAAATACATTGATCCGGTACCATTAGAAGATTGGATCAGGAATCCAAGCAAAAAAGAGAAAAATGTTTCGGTGGTTTGGAAAGCAACAGTGGAGGCTTTCAAGGTGATTGAACAAGGTTTGGCATGGCAGATTGGTAATGGGGAAAATCTGAGGGTAGGGAAGGACCCCTGGGTTGGCTGTAATGAAAAATTCGCTCTTTCCCTTGGTTTAATCAGTCACCTCGAATCAAAAGGCATCCTTTTCTTAAGCCTGGTGGAGAAAGTTGGATTATCTACAATATGGGGTCAAGCTTGGAAAACTGGAGAAGAATTAGATTTAAGGCCCCTCTGGTGGAACAAGTGGAAGGAGTATGTCCAAGGACTATCTAGATCAAATGTTAGGTTGAAAGACAAGAAAGATCAGTTGGTATGGGCCCATGTGGATTCTGGATCTTACTCCCCAAAATTCGGGTACAAATTCATAATGTCAAGGAAAGGATGGGGAGAACTGGAATGGTGGGCAAAGAATTTGTGGAAACTCAAATGCCTGGAAAAAGCTAGACTTTTCATGTGGTGCATTCTAAAAAGGAAAACTCCTACATGGGACGTCCTTCAATCTAGATATATGCAAGGTCTAGGGAGATGTACTCTATGCAAATCTGAAGTTGAAACCATAAATCATCTATTTTTAGTTTGTCCAATAGTTAAAAATGTGTGGGCAGAGGTTGGAAAACTGATAAACAAAAAGATAGAATGGGTAGGTGAAAATATCCCTGAGGTCTGGGACAAATGGTGGAAACAATATCCTGAAGGAAACATGCGAAATTTACATCCCATCATCTGTTGGGGGGTCTGGATTGCTAGGAACAAGAGTATTTTTCAGGATAAGGAAACCTCATCAACTCAAATAGCAATTCAATGTTCTTATATCTACTCAAACATCACGGAATCAGAGGAGGGAAGAACTCCTAGACAGATAAGGGAAGAACAGATTAAAGAAGGCATCCCATGGGCATATTTTGATGGGGCTTCGCAGAACAATAAGGCTGGAGCAGGGATGATCATTTATATAAATACAAATCAATCTTTAAAAGCTTCAGTGAGGCTAGGGTCAGGAACAAATAACTTTGCAGAGATGTCAGCCTTAAAACTTCTTCTTTGTTGGCTCATCCGAAGGAATATCTTCATGATTAAGATCTTCGGAGACTCTCTAAATGTCATAAACTGGGTTAATGGCCAAAGAAACTGCAAAAATTATATGTTGAAACCATTATTAGAAGAAATATAGACCTTAAAAATAACTTTTAATAGCTTCTCTTTGTGCCATATATACAGGGAGCGCAATGGATCAGCAGACAAACTCTCTAAGGAAGGTCTGCAACATAATATGGGCAGCTGGAAAATTGTAGAGGAGGATCACGGACAGATCCGTGTGTCAGATCAGCCTCCACACTTCTAGCTACCAGGGTGCTGATATAGTTTCTTTTTAATCATCGTTTTGATATCCATGACATAGTTTATTTTGGAATACTGTAAATATTGGAAACTAGTTATACTGCTTAATATCTTTTTGTATGGGTTGTTTTCCTCTTCCGAGGAGACCTGGGTTTAGACTTGATTATGTCTCTTTTTGAAAGGTCCCTTAAGCATTATGGCTGGAAACGAAAAAAGACTAAGATTTTTCGTTTTCAGAAGATACATAGACAGGTGGTTCTTCACAGGAAGGATAGTTCTGTTTTTTTTGAAGCAGCTGTATGATATTTCTCATGACAGCAAAGGAATGCTATGGCATATGCAATGTAACTTTTTATCTAGTTAATAAAAAGTTCGTTTTTTTCTCTGGAAAAATAAGTGATCTAATTTAATTTAAACACCAGAAAAAATGAATATGCTATAAAATAATTAAAAATAAAAAAAAATTGGGTGAGTAATATGTTTAACTCTTATACATTTTAAAAATAATTAAATAAGCTAATACAAGATTTATGTTAACTAACTTATGTCCATATAAACTTCATAGATTTTTTTTATTAAAATAAAATATTTAATGTGTATAAAAAAAATATTCAATGTGAGTTATCATTAATATATTTAACATGAATTATATTGACATATACTTTAAAATATATTACTAATAAAAAACCATTTTAATTTGCATGATGTTATTTAAATATTTTAATCTCAATTTTATATTATATATATATATTTATATATATGAAAATTAACTTTATAGTTAAAATAGTTATTTTGTCCTATATAATATTTAGTTAACATTCAAAATAAGGTTTAAAAAGGAAAAATACCATATTTTTTTAGCTCTAAAAAAATTTACACCAAAAGAAATTTGATTCTTCTAGACTCATGTTAGATTACTACTTAAAATAGATCTATGCTCGTTTAACTAAAACTTATTTAATTTATATAAGTAATCCAATTTAATTTAAACACTACCGAGGCATTTATTAAAAAAAAAACATGAAACTCATACATTTCTTATTGCCTTAGTCTAAAAATTGTGCTTTTTTCTCTGAAAGTTATTGAAATTCCAGCTATATTTTGAAAAAATCCAGCAGGGAATTTTGGAAATCCAAGTAAACGCTATCAAAAATCTTAATTTTATGTGCTCTAGAGGTTTTTGATGGTGTTGAATCCATTTCCACCATCAAAAACTTGATTCAAACACTACATCTACAAGGTATTTGAGTTTTTTTTGCACCACTTTTGGCCGTCCTGGCAATTCCTCTACCTCACTACTTTCTTATTGCTTAGTCTAACCAGAATGATTTTTTCCCTTGAAAATCATGGAAATTTCGGTCATATTTTGACAAAATCTGTCAGGAAATTTTTTAAATCAAAGTTATAGTTGTCAAACTTCAATATTTTGGAGCTCTAAAGGTTTTTGATGGTGTTGAATCTATTACCACCATCAAAAACATGATTCAAATACTACTACTGCAATTTTTTTTTTTTTTTTTTGTCTAGAGGCCACCTAGCTTATTTGATTATGACCAACGTAGATCCATCTTAAGCACATATCTAATGCATAGATCTAACGTGAACCCAGAGCAATCAAATTAAACATATTATTCATATATCTTTTTTACTTTAATTAATTTGGATGAAATTATATTATGTTATATGGACAACTAATATCTTACTCATATATATTTTTTATTTTAATTAATTTGGATGAAATTATATTAGGTTATATGGACAACTAATAAATATGCATTGCATATTTATTTTTTATTTT
>APFE030085585.1:23830-44403 GCA_000404065.3 Pinus taeda
TATAGACGAACCTAATGACAAACCTCGTCAAAATATTCGAACTCAAACCGAACCTAATCATTGTCGAACCCAAACTCGAACTCGAACCATGTGACATTGGATGGATCTAGGTTGGTTCCAGTTGAGGGTTACAATGACACATTTTTAAAGTATCATCATTATGTATATGTTTGAGATGAAATTCATACTTTGAAATTTACATTATATGTTCTTTGTTTGGCATGACTGTATCATTTTCTTCTTTAATTTTGTTTTTGTTGCTGGTCTTGAATGGACATCTGCGCTTGGATGCTTTGATTGGTTTGTGTGTTTATATGTTTGGATTTGGATGGTATTGTTTGTGAATGTTACTATTGTTGTGTAATATTTCTATGTGTATGTAATTGTTTGTTAGTAATTAGTTGGTGATGAATAAGGAAGACAATCTTGTCTATTGTTTGCAAGACGATCGATACTGCACATATATTTCATTTAATTTTAGGTATCACAACTTTTGACAGTTAATAATTCTTAATAGTGTCCCTCTAGGTATTAGTAAATATGTTTTGAATTGCAGTTTTAATCATTTATCGCATCAAGATTACTCTTGAAATCATTTGTTTCATTGCTAATGTTTGAAATAATTTATTTCATTCAAAATATTTTGATGACTTTCTATTATCTATAGTTTGTTTTGCAAAATTCAGGAAATTATGTAATTTTGATTTTTTTTAATGAGTGGTATTTACAAAATCTTTAAATTATTTGCTAGTTTTTCCATCTTTTCATATCAATTATATGAAAGATAGTTGATATTGTAAACCATTCTATTCTTTAACTCATAGTAAACATCATACCTTGTCTCTCTTGCTCTCTAATATTAATAGGTTGAATTACTATATCACAAAATTCAATACAATTTGTGAGTCATTTCTTTGTTCTTACATTGAAATCAATGCACATTGTTAATCCAATCACTTTAAGTTAATGTACCATCGTACATTGAGTTACATCAAATCACAAATCATCATCTACACAAAAATCAATGCATCTACAATCAAATAAGATTAGAAAACATATACACTAAAATCAATGAATCTAATGCAATAAATGAAATAAGATTAGAAATCAGCACCTACACTAAAATCAATGCATCTAGTGCAAGCAAACAAATAAGATTAGAAATCAACATCTACACTAAAATCAATGCATCTAGTGAAAGCAGTTAAATACTATTAGAAATCAACATCTACACTAAAATCATTGCATCTAGTGCAAGAAGTCAAATAGGATTAGAAATCACCATCTACACTGAAATCAATGCATCTAGTGCAAGCAATCAAATAGAATTAGAAATCACAATCTACACTGAAATCAATGCATCTAGTGCAAACAATCAAATAGAATTAGGAATCACCATTTACACCAAAAACAATGCATATAGTGCAAGCAATCCGATAGAATTAGAAATCAAAATCTACACTTAAATCAATGTATTTAGTGCAAGCAATCAAATAGAATTAAAAAACATCTAAACTGAAATCAATGCATCTAATGCAAGCAATCAAATAGGATTAGAAAACATCTACACTGAAATCAATGCATCTAGTGCAAGCAATCAAATAGGATTAAATATCAACATCTACACTCAAATCAATGCATCTATTGCAAGCAATCAAATATCATTAGAAATCAACATCTACACTGAAATAAATGCATCTAGTGCAATCAATCAAATAGGATTAGAAATCACCATCTACCATGATTTCAATGCATTTATTGTGCAAAAATATACTTCCCTCTCTCCCCCCTCCATCTATATCTATATATCCCTCCATCTCCCCTTCTTTATCTCTCTATCTCGCCCCCAAACATACACATTCTCTCTCCATCTCTTCCTTTTAACTCCCCCCCTCTCTCTCTCTCTCCACTTTTCTCTCTGTATATATTTTTTCTTCCTTCCCTCTCTCCCCTTCCAAATCAATCTCTTTATACTCTCTCTCTCCACATCTCTCTCTTTTCCCTCCAACCCTGTCATTATCTCCCTCCCTCTCTCCTTCTCTCTCTGCCCCTCTCCCCTCTTCCATATTTGTGTCTCCCCCTCTCTCTCTTACCCTTCTCTCCCTCTCTCACTCCTCTCCTTCTCTGTCTCGTCATTCCTCCTCTCCCATGTCCTTCAGTTTATCTCCTTCAATGTAAGCACTCAAATAAGATTAGAAATCACTATCTAAACTGAAATCAATGCACCTAGTGCAAGAATTATTCTTCCCTCTCTCCCCCTTACATCTATATCTATATCTCCCTCCATCTCTCCTTCTTTGTCTCTCTAATTCACCCCCCTCCCAAAACACACATGCTTTCTCCCTCCATATCTATCTATCTCTCCCTCTCTCTATCTCTCACTTATTCCCTTTCTTAGCATTCCATCTATATATCTATCTCTATGTGTCTCTCTTTTGTTGTTCTATATCACCCCCAAAACATACACACTCTTTTTCCATATTTATCTCTCTCTCCCTCCATCTTCCTCTCCATCCCTCTCTTTCTTCCCCTTCTCTACCTCTCTCCCCCCTTCTATCTCTCATCCCTCTTGCTCTCCTCTCTTCCTCTCTCTCCATCTCCTTATCACTCCCTCTCTCTTTCTCCACCTTTCTCTCTTTGTGTCTTTCTTCTTACCTCCCTCTTTCTCTCCCTTCTTCTCTCATTTTCCCTGTCACATCCAAGCTCTCTTCCTTCCTCTCTCTCCCTTTCTCTCACTCCCTCTATGTCTCCACCTCTATTACTCTGACTTTGTTCTTCCCTCCCATATATATCTAGAGTTAATATATATCATATAAAATTAAATAATATTATATTATAAAATATTTAATATAATATTAAATTTAATTTGTATTATCCTAAGTTATTAAATTTATAATATTTTTATTTTTATTTTTTTTTCTAAGTTATACTAATTCTATTAATGAAAAAAAGATATCCTACACTGAGGCTGTAGCCTGTACTTAACCATGCCAGAGGAATGGCAACAACCCACAAAGTCTAGATCTGAACTGCCCAGAAGGGAAACCAGTTCGTAACAGAAAAGAGTTCAGGGAATTAGCTTGCTGCCCACACAGGGGAAACCAACAAAGCATCCAGTTTGTTATCATTGTATCTAATGAGACAAAAAAAACCGACTAAAGAGCCGAAAACTCATATTTTTTTTCTGAAATCCCATTGAAACAAAAAACAAAAAACAGAGTCCCAAAAAACTTGAGACACGTAGCATGCTAAGTGGCAGACTGTGTGGCATATGCATGGAATGTTGAGTGGTAGCAAGGTGGCAGACAATGAGGCAGACACACGACATCAAAGTGGCAGACTAGGGACGTGGCGGAGACAGAGGGTGTTCCTCCATGATGAAGCACCTGTACTCCTCCATGTCAGCACATGCCAAAAGCAAGGTCTCCATGTTGCCAGCCTGCAATGCCGGGTGTTCTTCCTCGACGAGACAACAATAAGGGTCCATTACCTCATCTGTATGCTAAGCCTCATTGATCCGGATTTAAACAGGAACGCAACAAATTATAGAGATAACCATAAAAACATATATGCAATGGAAATAATACTTCATTTCATTAATGTAAAATATTGAAATATGCTTACAACCAGTAATGAAAATAAACCAGCTAGGGCAATGGTAGCTTATCTCTGAGAAGAGATGTGGCGGCTACATGCCTCTGAACTGTGTTACAATGAGTCTTGAAGGCCTATTTATTGTTGAGAAACAATGAAAAACCCTTAACATTCCAAAACCTAACCCTAGAAGATGAAACTCCAAACTGTGTGCCCCATTTGGGTAAATTGGTACATCAACTTCCCGGGGTCGTAACTTTGGCATACGATCTCTGTTTGACGCGTATAATAGCTCGTTAAAAAGATCTATCTGAGCACTACTACTTTAGGAAGGGAAACATTGGTCCATGGACCTATGTTGCCCCTAGATTTCCCAAAAAACATCGTTTAGGGCCTCAAAACGACTCTGAAAGTTCAGGACCCAAAAACTGCTAAAAATAGTAAACTGTGCTACAATTTAGAAAACTGAAAAAACTGAAAGAGACAGTTGTGGGGGTCCAAATGTGATAGGTGGGTGGCCACCAACATCCACCTGGATCATTCCTCCCCCCTTAGGAAGCAACGGTCCCCATTGTGTTGAGTTCCTCCCTGAGATGAGAAAGCTTCTACTGAGCTGGGTCTCTCGTGAGCTGTTCTACAATCTCTGATGTGTCTAGAAATGGTGGGAAGCATGATCGATGATGGTCCACATTGAACACTCAGTGCAAGCGAAGGAATGGAGGAATGTTGTGCTTCAAAGCATCGTTGCTCGTAGCCTTGGTACTGGTGTAAGGACCATGTCGGAGTGGTCTGAGTTTCTGATGGGTTCTGATAAGGCATTCTCTCTGCAGATGTAACCAAACTTTGTTGCCCACCTGAAACTTGTGTGGTACCCCTATGGGTGAGGAGAAGTTGTTCCTATGTTCTGTCATGACCATATCCCTTTGTTGTTGCTGCTGCATGGAGGAACCCTTTACGGGGGTCATGGATGTAGCAATGATCTTCCCCTTACTTTGGGAGCGAACCAGATAAAAAATGAATTTCCTAGTCTGGGAGATGAACTTGTTACCTTTCTTGGTAGTGATCAAAGAGGTGACGGTAGGTGGGGCTACCTCCGGTATCCTGTATAATAAATAATCCAAAGAAATAATGACAGCGCGAGACCTTGACTCATACACAGCATGTCGCCTCCACAAGTATGGCTGGCCTAATAGTACATCACAAACATCTATAGGTGTAACATCACACAATACCTCATTTGTGAAGGACTTGATGCTATAGGGAAGGTGGCACTGTTGGCGAACTTTGAGATCTCGTCCTTCGTGAAGCCACCCGATACTGTACAGTTGTGGGTGTGGTGTAGTTGGTAGGCCCAACCGCTTCATGACCTCTGTTGAAACGAGGTTCTTTTGGCTCCCACTGTCAACAATGAATCATAACAGTGAACCATTCACCCACATTTGTGAGTGGAAAAGGCACTCCCCCTCCTTTGGGTCTTCGGGCTCATTCTTCTGGATCTTGGCGGTGGCAACAGTGGCGCTGGCCTCTGCATCAATGATCTGCTTCCCTTTACCATTCCCCTTGTTGGGTTCTGGCTCAGGGTTGGAACATGCATCTGATTCGGAAGCCTTCAACTCGGCCACTAGCGACTGCTTGGTCCAACACTCACTTGTGTTATGAGTGGGACTCTTGTGGAACTCACACCACTTTGCTGTGTCCTTTTTCGGATTTGCAGTGTTGTTCTTTTCTTGTGGCTTTGACGGGTTGTCTTGGGTCACCTCGCCTTAGATTTATCCTTTGGGCTTCGGATTTGTAGATCCAAAGTCTCGCTTCTTCTGTTTGAACTTTTGCTCAATTTTGACAGCATATCGATACATCGTGCCGAGCGAGGAGATATTTAGGAACTCCATCACTTCCTAGATGTATCTGTGTAGGCAACCGTGGTATTTGAGTACCAGATGCAGCTTAGAATCTTTGATACCCAACTGTGTCCGAAGGGTATGAAAAATGTTTGTGAACTCTGGCACATCTTGGTCTCGTCCCTACCGCAGTGTGGTCCATTTGATGTATTTGTCCTTGTAGTTTTTGACAGGGTAGTACTGCTCCTTGATGGCATCCTAGAATGAATCCCAAGTGGGTGCGGCTAAAAATAGTGAGCTTGTGCTTTCATCCTTCTGCTCGCAGTAGGTTTCCCACCAGTCCTTGACGTGGGGGGTTGCTTTGAGAAGAGCGAAAACAATCTTTTCCTGACTTGAAAATTTATGAACAGAAAAATAACCCTTTGGTATATTTAACCATTTATCTATGGCATATGCGTCTATCTGACCCTCGAATATGTGGATTTCAAAATTAACTTGTTCCTTAAAGGGTGTGGAATTTCCAGAATAGCTGCTAGAAGCCGATGCGTCACTTCTAGGTAGCCGCTGAAGGATCTGGGCAAAGTTATCCATCATCGTGTTCCATTGTTGCTCGAGGGCTTCTTCGAGCAAGATTTTGATAGGATCTCCTGCCCCCTCGTCTTTCTTCTCATTCACCATAGGAGGCTGTCAAGATTTGCAAGGCTAGTCTTGCAAAGGTTTGACCAGTTCAAGCCCTAACTCCTTATATCCCGACCTCGTTGGGGACATGCAAAGAAAAACAGAGAAAAAGCAGACCACTCTAATACCACTGATCTGGATTTAAACAGGATTGCAACAAATTACAAAGATAACCATAAACACAGATATGCAACGGAAATAATACTTCATTTCATTAATGTAAAATACTGAAATATGCTTACAACCAGTAATGGAAATAAACCAGCTAGGGCGATGGTAGCTTATCTCTGAGAAGAGATGTGGCGGCTACATGGCCTCTGAACTATTTAAATGGGGTTCGAAGGCCTATTTATTGTTGAGAAACAATGGAAACCGTTAGCATTCCAAACCCTAACCCTAGAGATGAATGCCAAACTGTGGGCCCCGTTTGGTAAATTGGTACATCAACTTCCCTTGTCGTAACTTTGGCATACGATCTCCGTTTGACACGTACAATAGCTCGTTAGAAAGATCTATCCGAGCACTACCACTTTGGGAAGGGAAACATCCATGGACCCATGTTGCCCCTAGATTTCCCAAAAAACGTCGTTTAGGGCCTCAAAATGGCTTTGGAATTTCAGGACCTAAAAAACGGCTAAAAATAGTAAACTGTGCTACAATTTAGAAAACTAAAAAAAAATGAAAGAGACAGTTGTGGGGGTCCAAATGGGATAGGTGGGTGGCCACCAACATCCACCTGGATCACTCATTCACCTCCTTCCCTTCACGTCTTGTCTTCTGCTCCTGGTTCCACTCCCCTGCTCCTTGGATGCTCGTCTGAGCCAGTTCCAGTATGGCTTTGGTGTGGCTGCACCCTGCTGTGGTGCGCCCACCACCTGCAATGTCCGATACCCCAAGTGCCTTGGTTTTGCCATCTCCCGTCGTTCCTTGCTCCTCAATTACATTGGTGCATCCACCAATCTCGATGGCATGTTCCTCAGTGATCTGCTCGCCTCGTGAAAGAGAATGGTTATGGTGGCCATGATGAGGGGCTTGTTCAGGGTGGAGCGGAAGGTGAATTGGGCATTCTAGGAATGTAGTTGAGGAAGGGGTGGAGTGCCTCTAGGAGATGAAGTAGAAATGGAAGGGAAGCTGCTGGGAGGCGAGGCAGAGGCCACCGAATGGAGGTGACCTCTTCCACTACGTGTATTTGGGTAACGTTCGGGGATTTGCTTAGCTAGAGAGGAAGTGGTATCCGAAGCAGGAGAGTGTTGGGGGCAACTCAAGCTCCCTCGGCTCCCACCCCTATGGCTACGCATACGGTGTCGCACCATACTATCTACAGTCGTATGTGAATTTCTTTTGGAGTTGGGCACAATGGGGTGCAACAACACAATTGAGCTTGCAAACTGCTCAACAGAGGGATGAGCAGCTAGGGCCGAAGGGAAGATAAAATGACAATTCAGGCTATGGGTGAAGTGGATGGCTGAGCCGAAATCAATACAGCAAAGGAGGTGGTAGCGTCTCTCGGTGGTTGTACGAGAGCTGGGTACAGTCGCAGCTTGAGGGCAGAGGCATTGTAGTGGCAGAGGTTGCAGAGGTTGATGGGCAGAAGAAAAGGTGAAATTCTCCCGAGAATTCATGTTTTCACTGAGCCGAGGTTGATGGCGGTTAACAGATTGGAGGCAGCGCTCACATAAGGTGCATTTAGGGCGATTGTAAATGCCATTTTTGGACCACTGTGCCAACTTGCGGGAGGCCATGTGGTCTCGCCACAGGCCAACCCAATTGGCTGCCACCTTACTGTCCTTGATTGTCACATGCATCTGGGAATAATATTAATATTATAATATATTAATATTAATATTATATTTAATGATATGTTTTACATAGTATGATAACAAAATTTTCAAGTATTACGACTTTGAGGTATAAATATTTATGTCTTTAGAGATTTTAATATATCCATAGGATATCATTTTCCTTGATTCATTTTACAAATATTTAATTAAAAGAAATATTAACATATTTTGGAGCAAGATTTTGATTCTTTGTGTTGAAATAACTTTTTACTTTATTTTACGAAATAATATTGACTTTAGTAAAGACTAAAGATGTTTAAAATTTTACCTCATATGGATTTTTTATGTGGTAAATTATTTTGTTGAAGGTAAATTTATCATCCATTCAAATATATGATAAAATAACTATTAAATGCATAAGGTATTTGTATTACAATACAATTATCTTATGTGTTTAATAGTTATTTTATCATATATGTTGAATTTGAATAAGTATATAAAACATTTAAATTAATTATTAATTTTTTTGGGCCTAAAATGTTAACTTTCCTAGTGGACGCAGGGTTAACTTTCATGATGGACGCATATGGTTCCAAATCATATTGGGCTGGAGGCACGGGGTTAACTTGCATGATGGATGCATAGGGTTACAAATCATAATGGGCTACAAATCATACTTGGTTGTAGAATGCATGGGCTTACACACCATACTAGGTTGTAGGGATTACACATCATACAAGGTTGTAGAATCATATTGGGTAGTAAAATGGATGAATTACACATCATATTGGGTTGTACAATGCACCTCTCAGCTCAATTATTGCGTGTGAAAATATTTTTGAAAATTATAACGTTTAAACATCTCACTCACAAATATTTTTTTTAGTTCTAATTTCTTTACATCAAATTAGATTAGGTCATATGGACAACTAATAAAATATGGAGAACATATATATATATATTATATATATATATATATATATATACATAGATATATAATATATATATATATATATATATATATATATATATATATTATATATATATTATATAATATATATATATATATAATATTGTAGCCTACATTGCTTTTCTATTTTTACAAAGTATTTTGCTTTTATCTTAGGATGGGGCGAACATACTTACAGATGAATTAAGATGTTGCATTTAGTCTTTTATTAATATATTTTTAAGTATATTGAATTATTTTTATTCATAACTAACTTTCTATATTTTATTTCTATACAACATTTAAGATATTTCTTTTAACATTTTTTCTATATATAAATATATATGAAGTTGATATGACGTGTCAAAATATTTTTAAAAAGTATGGGGTTTAAACATCTCACTCACATATGACTGAAATAAAGGAAGGGAGGAGGCGACAGCTCTGGTTTTAGGGTTTAATAAAACAAGTGGCAGAGAGTACCAAGCATCCATGGAGACACAGAGAGGAGGGAGCTCCACTCCCTCCTATAGTTATATGGTAGAAAATAGAGGAAGAAGAGGGAAAAAGAACAAACCTCCACAACCCTTGGAGGTCAGGACAAAAGACACAGAAACTTAGAAGGCAGAAGGTAGCAAAATCGATGCAGCTCAAGGGGCCCACAAAGAAGACTGTCGGGAGGAGAAAGAGGAAGACAGAGATCAAGGGTTAGAGAATAGAGCTAAGATGGCCCCCTGTAAACCCAAGACCACAACTAAACCCCAGGCCAGTTTATTCTGAACGATCCAGCTTTGCAAGCGCATAGGGATCACATGGCTAACTATGCTATCATATGTAAATTTATGGGAATCTGGCCATCAGAGAAAGCATTGTACACCTGGATAAAATATAACTGGAAACCAAAGGGGGAGTTTAATATTCATCTTGGATCCAAAGGTTTTTTTCACTATGGTGTTTACAAACATGGAAGACAGGGACAACATTTTTGAAGGAGAGCCATACTTCTTTGCAGCTGCTGGACTCTATATGAGGCCATGGATGATGAACTTTGTGCTAGAACAAGAAACCTTCACTTCGGTACCAGTATGGATTCGACTATACTCCTTACCTTTAGATTATTGGATGCCAGAGTCTTTAAAAGCTATAGGCAATAAATTAGGTCATTTCTTAAAAAATTTAGAGGCAACTCTAAGGGGAAAATATACATCCTATGCCTGTATATGTGTGGAGGTGGACCTATCAGGATCCCTTCTAGATGAGGTCATTCTAGAAGTCTATGATGAGGAATGGGTTCAAGCAGTTGACTATGAACATATCCCGTTCAGATGTCACAAACGTCATGAGCATGGGCATCTATCCAAAGATTGTCCTCTCAATCGAAGGGAAGAAAACCTAAATACCAACAAATGAAAAGACCAGAAAGGTTTCACCAAAGTAGGAGGAAAAGGAAAAGGAGGAAGGAAGACACAAAAGAACCCTATTTTGAATGATAAAATAAAAAGTTACAACATTTTTGAGATCTTAGGAGAAGAAGAAGCTAAGGGAGGGGATAAAGAGAGTACAAAGAATCAGACAACAAGGGGGAAAAAAAAAGAGACCAGCATGGAGTACATTCAGGAACAAAATGAACACACGATGGACCCTTTAAGTACCATGGAAGTAGAAAAAGACTAGGAAATGACTCAAAGTGAAAGTGGTACAGAGGATTAAGATTTACAGGAAATCCTAGAAAGGGAGAACATAGAGCTGGAAAAGTTTCTAGAAGAGGGAGGAAACCTGGGAATAAACTCCATCTCTCAGGAGGACATCGACAAAGTCCAACAGATATTCCATAACAAGGCACATCAAACAACTGCAGGAGTCAAAAGAGGACATGACAACCAGGAAAACAAAGGGACTTCCTCAATAGGATTAATAACAGGAAAACTATTAAAGAGGCAATGTGCCAAGCACCTATCTTAGCTACACCGGACTTCACAAAAACCTTTATTGTGGAATGTGATGCTTCAGGAAATGGAATTGGTGTTGTTTTATGCAAGATGAAAGACCCATTGCTTTTGAAAGTCGTCCAATCAAGGGAAAGTTTTTACACAAAGCTATTTATGAGAAGGAAATGTTGGCAATACTCCATGCACTTAAGAAATGGCGACCCTACCTAATGGGAAGACACTTCAAGGTAAAAACGGATCATAATAGCCTTAAATACTTTTTAAAAGTTAAGGCAAATAAATCTGCTAATGGTATTCTCACTCTCTAGGATCCACAGAAATTTGGTGTGATTGATGCAGAGGCATCCAGACATCACCTTTCTCTAATTTTCCAACCGGTGGGTGACAAGCAATGTTACACGATCACCAATGTCTATGATCCACAACCAATGGAGGACAAACTTCGACTCCTCACAACACTAGAGGATATGAAAAAGAGATACCCAGCTCTACCATGGATTCTTGGAGGTGATTTTAACATAACAAAATCACTTATGGAGAAGAAAGGAGGAACTAGAATACTTGGGAGAGACTCAATTGCCTTCCAGAACTTCATCACCAATATGAAATTGGTTGATATGGAAACAAGCAATGGAATGTTCACTTGGAATAACAAAAGAGGAGGTCCTACCCAAGTGGCCTCAAAATTGGACAGATTTATGGTTTCAGAGGAACTTCTTCTCAGGGGAAGCAACATTACTGCACTCATACTACCTTTTGGGGGTTCAGATCACTGGCCTACCCAATTGGAAGCTTCCCTTTTTGGCAAACCAAGGAACATCCCCTTCAGGTTTGAGAATGCTTGGCTCACACATTCAGATTTCCTCACAAATATTGAACAATGGTGGAAGGAAGATCTTCACCTTAATGGTACAAATATGTTCCTGCTTCATTGCAGGCTCAAACACATTAAAGCCAGACTCAAAGAGTGGAACAAAAAGGAATTTGGTAACATCTTCAGAGCTAAAGGAGAGGTGGAAAATAAACTAAAGGAAATAAACCAGATTCTTATTACAGAAGGCTACACAGATGAAAGGAAAGAGATGGCAGAGTCACTCCAGCAAGAGTGGGGCAATAGATGCCTTCAAGAGGAAATACTCTAGAGACAGAAATCCAGAGTATAATGGATTAAAGAAGGGGAGAGAAACACCAAATTGTTTCACAGATCCACCATAGCTCACCAAAACAACAATAGAATTGTGAAACTTATAGATCAGCATGGTATAGAGAGAAACACTCATGAAGAGATGGAGAAGGTTCTACTCTAGCATTTTCAGAAAAACGCTGAGGAAACCTCGGAAGATAAATACCAGTTTACAGAAAAATTCACTCAGTACATCCCTAAATTGGTCACCAGAGAAGATAATTTCAATCTCAATAGACCAGTAACAGAGGAATGAATTAACGAAGCCATGAAAGAGATGCAAAATGGGAAAGAACCAGGCCCGGATGGCTTTAATGTGGACTTTTTCAAAGCTTGTTGGAGGATAGTGAAGCAGGACATCCTAGAGGTAGTGGAAGACTCTCAAAGATTTAAGAAAGTCTTAAAGGTGCTCAATTAATCTTTCATAGCCTTAATCCCCAAACAGGAGAAGGCCACCTCTCCAAACATATTTCGACTTATAGCATTATGCAATGTGATCTACAAAATTATATCCAAAGTCATTGCCAACCGTCTCAAACCTCTCCTCCCAACCCTAGTGTCAGAGGAACAAACAGGCTATGCGGAAGGAAGACAAATTCTAGATAATATAATTCAAGCACATGAAACGGTTCATTCACTCATTACCAACAAAAAGGCAGGAATGATAATGCAATTGGACATAGCAAAGGCCTATGACAAACTTAGTTGGTCGTACATAAGAGCAATTTTAAAAGCCTATGGATTTGATCACAGTTGGATTAAATGGGTTATGGTGCTTGTTACCACAGCCAGTTGTTCAATTCTTCTCAATGGCGCTCCTTCCAAAACATTCAAGCCTTCTAGAGGTCTCAAGAAAGGAGATCCTCTTTCTCCTTTCCTTGTCATTCTAATTATGGAAGGGTTAGGAAGAGCTATCAGAGCTGCTAAGGAGGAAGGGAGAATTTAGGGTCTGAGACTCACTCATGGTGGGGACACGGTGACACATCAGCAATTTGTGGATGACACTATGCTTTAAGGCACACCCACTGTTAAGGAAGCCAAAGCATTCAAACAGATTCTGAGTGAGTTTGCTAGGGTAGCAGGCACTGAGGTAAGTCTCACTAAATCAAAGATCTTATTTTTCAATACAGATATTTCAATTCAAAGAAATATTGCTAGAATTTTGGGCTTTCAAAGGGAGACATTGCCTGTGAAGTCCCTGGGAGTTCCTCTCACTGACAAACTGCTTCACAAGGATATCTGAGAGCTTGTTCTTAACAAGCTAAAGGATAAGATCAGAAAATGGACAAACAGAGCACTAAATCTAGCAGGGAGACTAGTTCTCACTAAGGTTGTCCTACAAAGTATCCCTATCTATATATTATCTACCATTCCAGCACCAGCCGGTGTAATGACCAACATAAGAAACGTGCAGAGAGACTTTCTCTGGTGGAAAGGTGAAGAAAAGAAGAAATGGGCTCTTGTGGCATGGGACAAAGTATGCAAACCTAAGTCCCATGGTGGTTTGGGTCTTCATGACCCAAGAATTCTAAATAGAGTTCTTGGCGCCAAAATCTGGTGGAGATGGCTGAAAGAAATTCAAGCCTCTTGGGCAAAAATCTGGAAGCACAAATATGCTAGCGAATGGCAGGAGGAAAATCTAATCAGAATAACAGGACAGGTAAAAGGTTCTGCAATTTGGAATAGGGCATGGGAGAACAGGGCCCTAGTCCAAAACCATAGTTTCTGGGAGATCAGAAATGGGAACCTGGCTTGGTTTTGGGAGGACAATTGGCAGCAGGAGGACAATCTCTGAAGTGAAGAATTAGCAGACATTCACACCGATACCATCAACAAAGGACTAAGGTGGGTAAGTGACTATTGGGACCAAGCAAGGAATGATAAGAAATGGAGAACTTGGAAACTTCCATATTATAATGTAATGGGCATGTTGCATACTCAAGCTACAACCCTTCAAGGTCTTTTAGACAAGAGACAAATCTTGAGCTCAAACTTGAACGATCAACTAAGATGGGGAAAGAACAAGACAGGTCTCTTCAATCTTAAGGAAGCCAAAAGAATAGAGGCAGGCTAAACCTTTTAAACACTGATAAGATGTGGAAAGAAATCTGGGAAAATCCTCATTGGATGAAAGTAAAATTGTTCAAGTGGCTGGTTCAACAGGGCAAGATTCTGACATGGGATAATCCAAGAAAAAGAGTCTTTGTTGGCCCCTCAAGATGTCACTTATGCAGACAACAAGAAGAAACAACAAATCATCTACTGAATAGATGCACTTTCACCACAATACTTTGGAATTGGATTGGAGAAGTCTTTGAGCAGATAGACATAAATGTTAATGATATCACTACTACGTTGAAAAATTGGCGGAAATTTATTTCGGACAATGAGATCATTAACTCCGCGTAGATGCTGACCCCAGGATTCATAATCTAGAACGTCTAGAAGGAGCGCAACAACAAGATTTTCAAGGAGAAAATGAGTCTGTGAGCAGCATCGTAAAGCTAATCCTTTAACAACTTAAAGAGACTGTTCATATCATGGGAGGTGCAGGTACTGGCAAACCCATCGGTCAAAGAGAGGCTAGAATTTTGGAGAAGTTAGAGCTTAAGGTTCATCCCCCTCAGGGTTCTATGTAGATTAACAAGAAGACCTCAACAGACAAGTATTCTTGGCAACCCCCTTCTCATGGCTTTTTAAAATTCAACATAGATGGGGCTTCAAAAGGGAACCCGGGAGAAGCTAGTTATGGAGGGGTCTTGAGAGATGAAGAAGGAAACATACAAATCATCTTCCGCAGTTATCTAGGAGAAGCAACCAATAATATGGCTCAGCTCATGGCAATGAAATCTTGCCTAGAAATACTGCTCAAGCACAACATTCACAATGTCATCATTAAAGCTGACTCGGAATTAGTCATCAACTCAGTGAAGAGGATAAATGTTGGCGCTACTCCTGAGAAAATCTCAGAACACTGGCGACTTCTGTAAGTCTACCAAAGAATCCAAGTGCACCTACGCAGGCTGAGAACTCTTAGGTTGGTGCATGTTCGCAGGGAAGCCAACAAAGTTGTGGACTAGCTTGCAAATGAGGGAGTATGAAACAAGCATACCGACTTGTGCTAATGGTGGGTAGAGATTACGGATGATAGGTTGAAGGAGGGATGCTCCTCAAGGGCCATCAGCAACTGACAACAGCATCAAGAAAAATCAAGAGACAGAATTTCTGAAGCAAAGCCACACGGAAGGGGTCTCGTCTATCTGGATTCATTATGAAATGTTATGACATATGTGAGGTCCTTTTTAGAATGCAGGTCTATGTCGATCTCCTTAACACAGGTAACAGTGAACCAACAGCCTCAGAGGGATGGCCGGAAGGAGGGATCTTCATCTTCCTTTGGCCCTTGCGCCAGAATCCAGACTTTCTCAACAGGCGCAAAACCCCCGTTTGTTTTCTGGTGATTGCTTTACTACCCTCTGGGCGGTTTCCAGTTTATCACAAGCTCTTTAGGCCGGAAGCGGGTTTTCACAATCGGGAGTGATTCCACTCACCACGCAACACGTAGCTTTGGGTGGGGAGGAAATACCACCCTCATCGTGTGCTAACTATCGGTGCTTTTAGTCTGCGCGATATGATCTCGAACCGTTGGATCAAGCGAGGGCATTCAACGGCCAGGATTGATCGTGCATGTTGTTGGGACCGATACAACGGTTATGTTTCGAGTTGTTTGCATGACCTCATGGGAATCGTGTGCAAATGGTGGATTTCAGGCGGTAAAATTGATCGTTGGTTATGCCAAAAATGGAACCAATATGATTATAAATTATGGTTTACAGGATGCATTAGGTCCGATGTGTTGGTTAAAAGGTGAGCATGTTGGCCACCCGATATGTTTTTCATTCGCTAGATCTTTAGCTTAAGATCCAATGGTCAGTTTTGGACTGCTGGTTTGTTTTGGCCACATCCCTGGGTTCATTTTGTTGTCTAGCGATCGGGGATTGGGGTGGGCCTGTCCTTTTAGTGAGCCCCACTGCTGAG
The DNA here is from genome assembly GCA_000404065.3 of Pinus taeda. NCBI lineage: Eukaryota > Viridiplantae > Streptophyta > Pinopsida > Pinales > Pinaceae > Pinus > Pinus taeda. Next base: position 39,841 of record APFE030085585.1, read on the forward strand.
GTCGCTGTTTGTACACTATTTTTTTAATTGAATAAGAAGGATCCGCTCTTGCCTTAGCAAAAAAACGATATCTTGGTCTCGAGGGCTATGTTTTATTAATTAATCTAATTAAAACAAAAGAATAATTACAAGTTTATTAGCTTTAGAAAAATGAATATTTAAAAAAAAAAATGTGAAAGTAAGGCTAAACTATAAAATAAAACAAGTGTAAATGAAAAGAAAATTAGACTTGAAATGATGCAATCATACTCAAAGCCTATATGCAATGCAAAATGGTCCCCATGTCTATTATGATATAATAAAATGGGGGCATTGTGTTTTCACTACAACAATGGCAACACACTGGGGAGAAGCAGTTATCCCTATCATAAAGATATAAAACTTAGTTTAAAAATGAAGGAATTATAATTAGATAATTTGAAATGCTCAAATTTAGATATCCTAACATTTTGTCCGTATTATATGTTTTCACATAAATAGATATACCATTATCATTCATGAACTTGTAAAAATTTACCCCATGAATTCAATGTTTTAGTAGATTTATATGTACAACGATCGGCTTAGTTGGGCATCAGTTTTCGAGTAAACAATCTAATCAAGAAAACATAGTATTAATTTAACTTCCATACCATAGGCATGGCCACTACTACCAATAGACGTCTATAGCCTCAACAAGGATGCCTTTTAACCCTTTTAGGTGCCAGTGTCCATCTATTAGGAATAAATGCATAGTTGCAAAAATATCATCTTAAACTTATTTAAATTCCAACTGAAGATCACTGCCTAACTTGGTAACCAGCTAATGACAATTGCATTCACAAGATCTAACATGGTGAACAATTCGGCTCGTGATGACACCTCTTGTCCTTCAACCTTGCGATTGAAAGCTATTACCTTAGCTTGGTGACCAATAATGGTAATGTCACAAAGGTAGAACTTATCATGGTAGGTCTGCTCGTGATGAGACCTCCTATCCTTCAATTGACCATTTTTTTTTCTTTAAACTATGGTTATAGTTAATCTCATAGAGATTACTTGATAGATGAGGTGGCATACTGCTCCTTAAGAGCAAGGGATGGCGTAACAAGCTTTAAGATGACCACTATGCACTTGACTAAACTTGTTCGCCAAAAGAACTCATGACCTTAAGTAACCTTTGTTAAATGTGTTTTACTTTCTTTAAATATAGGGGTTAAATATAGTTCATTAACAAAGAACGGAAAAATTCAAACCGAAAGAACAAAAAACCAAGGACTCTACTGGTTAGGAAACTTGAAAATGAACAGAAATGAAATCATCTTCATTGAAGTGATCCTTAGAGATTAGGTTACATTAATACATTAGAGCATGAAAATGACTTGCCCAATGATTATGCCAAGCTGAAAGAGAAAACATTACTCCATTTTATTGTGAAATGAAATGAAACGACAATCTAGCTAAGCCTAAAATGCTTATCAAATCATAAAGACAATCAATAAAATGAACTTTGAGATACATCTTACAAGATAAATAGAGTATTAACATAAAAATGTAGTTGAAATGAGGATTATGTTGATTTTATCTTGTATGATGATTTGTTAATAAATCTCTTTTGTGTCAAAACATAGTTATTGATTTAAAGTTATTGTTGTATGCTTTGATAACGGTTTTATTACTTTTGCAAAACTTGCTTAGAGATAGTTTGTGAGGTTTTAAAGACTGAATTTTAAGAATAAGATTGAAAATCAATTTAAAAATGTACGCAAAATTAGAAAAAAGAAAACTCCCTAGTGTCATATGATGATTATTCTTTTGAAATGTTTGTTGTCAGCAAAGTTGAATCTATAAATCAAATCCATGGGAACCTATAAGAAGAATAACAAAATATAAGAAAGAAATAATGATTAAAAGAGAAAAGAAAAACCATCTTCTTATTCAATTTAAACGAATTTCTAGACTAGTCCTAATCCTAATCTAAAAAGTAAGCTAAGACTAAGTGAAATCGTACTTCCAATGAACCTATTCAAACATCTTATTTTCTACATGAATATATACATCAAACATTAGTAACAAAAGCATAATGTACTTAAACCAACGTAAATAAAACTAAAAACATTATGTACAATTATTGTTAATGTATGTACAAGAAGCAACTTATTTATATTCACCCTCGGAGATTTTCTTCCAACCAGATCTCAATGGGATCATTAAAATATAGATGGATATTAGTTAGAGATTGGAAGTGATTTGAAGAAGAGGATAACAGGTCGAATTGTGAAAATATTCTTTTAAATGCAATGACTTACATCAAATTTTTAGTTTTATGTACATATGATGGAAAATCATCAATTGTGTTAGATCATTGGTCATGTTATAAAGGTACACACTCGAGTACACTTTTTTGTCAGCAATGCCTTAAAGAATGAGAAGAAAATTAATATGAGCTAAACATCGGACAAAATTGGAAGAGTAATGGCTTTTGATGTTTAGAAATAAAGCTCTGGATTTAAACTTTGGCCTTTTCTATTAATGTATCTCGCATGTGTGAAATATCAAGCAGTTTAACATACTAGCATAGAATATCAAAGGGTTGAAAAATAGAAGATGAAAATTAATTTAAATCAAGACAAAAGGATTGAAACAAGATCAAATCACTATTTACATAAATATTACGATTATTGTTACACCACAATGGGACAGGTTTGCAAAGATTTATTTTTTACAAGACTTAGCCAAAATAATGCAATTGGAATGGTTATTGGCATCATCTTGTGCATGAGATAATGGATTAGAAATAGAAAAGGTAATTTTATCATCATAAGATTCATATATCAGGATGAGTTCTTGATTAGTAAAATCATTATAATGATTAAAAGTTTGAAAACGAGAAATGATTGGAACAGTTTGAATTAAAGATTTCTTCGTTTTCAAATATAATTTTACTTGGACTATGAGGATTTAATGAAGAATGAGATAAATCAAGATCCTCATTGTCAGCGTGTTCATTATAAATGATTTCACAACTTTCCTTAAAATTTTCAGCATTCCCATGAGACACATCAAAACGAGAAGAAGAACTGGGCACATTTTTTCCAAAATCGAAAGAATGATCATCAAGTATTTCATTATCTTGACAATAATCAATTGGAAATTCATGTGTAACAAGTTCTTTGATTTCTAAGACATCTTTAATATGAAAAGGAATTAAATTGATAAAAATATCAAGATAAAGATAGAAATGAGAATTAGGAACAGTAAACCTGAATATTTCTCTATTTGGAGAATCCTCTGCGTTCTCTCTATTACAGATTTCAGATTTATTATTTGTTTGTTTGATCATTCTTACTTGAAGATCATCATTGGGTTGCCTTGAATTTTGCAGTTGATCAGCTTGACAAGAATTAGAAATTTCTGTAGCAAGGTACGCTTTGTCTGACTCTTCAATTGGTGCTTGCGCTTGTTGATCTGTTTGTTGACTTTCTGATTTCAAGACAGTTGATCCTTCTTGCAATCGGTTATCAAATTGTTCCAAGTTAGGTGATTTTGTTTCATTAACATGTGAAATTGAATCTAAATTATCATTAACACTATAAGAAGTATGAATTAAATGGAGAAATCTATCATATATGGTTGCAGCAACTTCATCATGATTAAGATGTTTCTCCATATCATATTTTTCAGTCATGTTAATGGAAGTTGAAGATGATTCACTAAAGCTTGGAATTGTTTCATATGGTTTATGAATGCAAGGGAAAGAAAGTAGTTTACCAAACCATCCTATTAATTGAAATTCTAGAGGTAAATCATCACGTTGAAATTGAGAACAAGTTAATTTGAATCTACTACGAGAGTTATCTAATGATTCATCTTCAAAACAATGAATATTCTCCAATTAATCACATATCGTTTTAAAGTCGTAATCTTAAAAATTTTGTAAGAAAAGAATTACAAAAGCGTCCCAAGTTCGTTTGGAAGCAAATGGTAGGGCTTTGTACCAGTCTTTTGTGATTCCTGCCAAAGTAAGGGTAAACAACTTGCACATGACACCTTCATCAAGATCATAATGATTACAATTTAAAATATATTGATAAACATGTTCGTAAGCAGAGGCATTATTCTCATCGTCAAACTTCTTCTTTGACAGGAATTTAGCTACCTAATTTGGAGTCGAAGTCAGTGGAAGTCCAATAAAGAAACTCCAAAGTGGTCTCTTAAGAAGTGTTAGCGCTTGAAATTTCACCTCAGGCTGAAAAAGGTAAACTCCAAGGCAACATCAAACCACTTAGCCTCGTAGGTAGCCCTACAGGGCAGGAGAGGGCTCTCTCTGGTCTATCTCGGTAAAGATCTTCAACGGGCAGAGATAACCAATAAAGAACACTGATTTTAGGCTAGTAAACTGATAAAAAGGTTTGATTTGGGATTTTTAGGGTTTTGGTGGAAAATTGGGAAAGGCAATTTTTGGTGCGGGGATTGGACACAGTTTTCACAGGGGGTTCTTTGGGGCGAGGTAGGAGACTGTATTGATGCCTTTGAAAGATTTGGATGGATGAGAATGACTGGTGAGGAGCTAAGGAGAGCAAG
>APFE030085585.1:45760-65855 GCA_000404065.3 Pinus taeda
TAGTGCCTTGGCCAACCTCCTTGGATCTGGCGATTGTAATTTTGACATTTCTCTAAAACCATGAAACCTGTGTAAAAATTGAAGGAGGTTTTTATTCCTTGGCATTTTGTGGACAAAAACCTCTCTCACTTTTGAAAAATTCATCTTTGATTGCTCTGAAACATCATTTGAGTGAAACCTATCCCGATGTGTGGAACAAGGGATTTTGTCGAAATGAAGTGAAATGAAGGGGATAAGGGGCTTCGAAATTCTTGGGGAAATTTGTGGAAGTAGGGAGGGATGTTAGGAAGTAGAGGAAAGTGGAATCTCAGAGATTGAGTGAGGGGAAGGGGTCCAAAAGAGCAAAACACAGGCCCAACCTAGAAAATTGCCAGGTTGTAGCTAGAAACTAGGGTTTGTGCGAAAATGAGGAAGGAATCTCAGTGATGGGAAGCATTTGGTAAGGTACTTTAAGGATAGGGGAAGGTGTATGAACATCAGGAAACAAGTTTTGCCGATGATTTGACCGTCCAAGAGAAATTGCCTTCAAAACCCTAGGAGAGGGAAATGACCTTTCCTAGGCGCAACTGAAGCATGAACAAGGTGTAAAATGACTCATTAGACACTGAGATGATAATGAAAACCCTATGAATGATGATAGACTCAGCTGAATAGTGACATAGATTTGCATTTTGGCAACTTTGGAAGGAGTGAGAGCAAACCCTAGACCTAATGCCTAGTGACCAAATTTTGCTTGAAGACTCACTGAAATGACAAAATTTGACCTTGACACTTCAAAATCACTTTGTAAGAGCATATTTGATCACTGGAGGAAGGCTGGAAAGACTGACACTAACAAGAAGAACCTATGAAATCAAATAAAATGTTAAAAACAAGATCTCTAAATAAACCAAGCATATGTTGTCCCTCCTTCTAGCACCAAAAATGTTGATCGGAAAAAATGTATGTCAACAACATCAGGGAAGACCACCCAGTCAGAAACTCAAAGCAACTCCTTTTCCGTTGAAGATGGTGGTTCTGACTGGTTATGGGTCCAATTACCCTGGCATCTAAGACTAACCTAAAACTAATCTAATATTAATCTAATCTACACTAATAGTTAATCTAGTTACACCTATAATACATCATGTTATATTTCCTTTATATCAATGTTTAAGATGTGCGTTAAAGGAATATATCAACACAAAGGTTTGATCAAATTAAAGGTTGATCAAACCGCAGTTAAATGATTTGTTTGCCTCTTTAAGAAAGGACTTGATGCAGAGCTAATATGTAAATGCATAACTAATCTATATCATGAAAAACCTACCTCGAAATAGGATGCGATAACCCTCTCTTAATCTGAGAGCAAGTTAACTAAAACAAGGGGAGAGAACTCATATAATTCATCATATGATTTTGTATAAATTAAAGGAAGTAGTTCATATTAACTAATACAAGTGAAAGCAAAATAAGCTTGCAAATGAATAATAAATAGTTATTAGACACCATAGCAATACTTCAATGAATTAAGATTGATTATGATCTCATTCTACCCTCCAAAGATAGATTTAACAAAGTTTCAACAACAAAATGTCAATGATACAGTAATAGTGCATAATATCAAAATAAATAATATTGTTTAGAAAAAAGATCAGAACCAAAAATGAAACTTTAACAATGAGACAATAATCCTACATTCTGGTAATAGTACACAAGAACAAGAATTAATTAAAACCATGTCAAAATTTCATTACCACAGTTTTGAGAGTATCTCTGACCCTTAATAAAATTGCCTACAATAATGCAAAGCAATTATAGTAGAATCATGACTCCTCTACAATATAACTGTTTGTGCTCTACAATAGTGCGAAAGCACAAATCGAATTATTACAGAACCCCCTGTGTATGATCACAACCTCTCCCTACAATATTGAATAAAAAGGTATTTATACAGAGTTTCAAAGTTAACAGATCCTTTTAGTTTCTCAACAAATGAGAAATAAAAAGTAAATGAATCTAGAGGTTTTATATTTTGTTGAATATAGGCCGAATTTGAAAATCGTTTCAACAAAGTACTATTCTTTAGCCGAAGGGTTGATTTGTTGCTCATGTTGATGGCCTTTTTTAGTCTCTGTTACAACAATCTGCCCAGTTTAGAACTCCGTTGTGTCACATGGTAGAGATTCTTTGGAAATCATGGATCAAGTTGATACTTCCTCCTTATTGACCTTGGGTTCATCCCTATTTCAACCAATCAAAGCTTATTAGTTTTGTTATTAAATTGTTAGGGTCCAACCCTAACCCCTTTATTTATGTAATAAACCCAATAGGGCTAAGTCATAATCGTAGTTAGTTAAAGAGTCAATAAAGCCTATATTAATAATTGTAAGTGGTTGACCTGCATTTAAGAAAGGGACCACAATTAGTTGCAAACGGGCCATAATTAATAAATAAATTGGTTAACCCGTGTTATGCAAAGGACCACTAGTCTTTAGGTTGTTGGAGGTCATTTAGTTATAAATAATCGTAGTTAGAAGGGAAATATCATCGAGTCTTATTTGTAATCGAGCTCTGCTTTGCTGGAGGTTGACCCCTCGAAGAGACAAGTGAACATTGCATTTATCTCTTAATAATAAAATACTTGTTGTTTTTTCTCATTTTATTATGTGTTATGGGTTGTATTTCTTTGCATATTTTGTATTCTAGAATTTCTCATAGGTCAAGAGCAAACATAAACTTAGTTGAAAACCAAATCGAAATCTAAACATAATCAACTTCTTGCAAAACCATTGAAAATAGACTTTTCAATTATTATAACAATGACCCCATATGAAAGTGACAAGTCGCAAGAGCTGAGTGGCATCGGAGGTAAGAGTATCAGAACTTTTAAAATGAGACAAAAATAGTCGTGATAATGGGTAGCTTCGATATGGAGTGGATGTGATATAGTATTCAACTCTTTTTAATAACTATATCGGGTCCATTTATGAGAGGGAATAGTATGTTAGAGGTCGGAGCGAAGGCCTATCGGAGATTAGCGATAATCAGAAGTCTAATATTATATGATATCAGAGATCAACAGAGTGATATAGTGGGGTTCGAAGATCGACATAGTGATATATCGGAGTTTGGAGCGGAGGCCTTTAGGGATATCAACGATTGGAGGGAGTGTTGTATCGGAAATAGGAGATTGGGGAAATATGATATTGGAACTTTTAAGTAGTGACACACTCTGCAAAACTCCGATATGGGATTCTCCAATATAAGGGAGCGGAGGAGAGTTATGTGGTATATGGGTCCTTCGTCCAATAAATCACTGATAGATGGGGTGAGGACTTATGATATTGGGGATTTTCAAAGGAATCTTCTAATATCGATAAGTTCCGAGGTTATGATATGTTATAGCCACTTTATCAAGAGACCACACCCGCTTTATAAGATAAGACAAAGCTACTTTTTGGAAAATATAGCCACTAATAATAATAATGAACATCTTGGTCTCGGGGGATATGTTTTATTAATTAATCTAATTAAATCAAAAGAATAATTACAAGTTTAGTAACTTTAGAAAAATTAATATTTTAATTAACTTGAAAGTCTAAATAGTAAAACTAAGGCTAAATTATAAAAATAAAACAAGTGTAAACTAAAATAAAATTATACTTGAAATGATGCAATTATACTCAAATCCTATATGCAATGCAAAAAGGGTCCCCGTGTCTAATATCATAGAATAAAATGGGGGTGTTTTGTGTTCACTACAATAGAACAATAGCAAAAAACGATCCTAACGACCCTATCAATCAATGAATACATACATGTATGCATAAATAGACATCAACATAATCATAGTCACAACACAATTGCCGTATATCATAAGGTCTAGGTTAAGAGAACTCCCTTTATCCATGTATCACATGCACAACATCAAGAACAATAGTTCCCAACATAGCTAAGGCATCTAATGCCTCAAATCCACTTACTTTACCTTTCATGTTACCTTTGTCATGTCTATACTACCACCGTCCATTTACGACAATGGACCCAACTAGTTTAATCGGTTGTCATAATCTTACCTTCAGTTTCCCTTATACATGCACTAGGCTTCATCTGAGTCTTAAATTACATGTTGGACTTCATTCATCTCTCCCCAAGCTCCATCAACTTTCCTCTTTCCCAAACCAATTCCCTAGACCCACAAAACATAAGAGGCAAGAACAAGACAAACAAGAAGAAACCGTGAAAAACTAAAAATAAAGTGGCATGGCCATACACTAGACACAATCAAAACCACAAATCAAGCGCAACAAATCACAAAAGACCAAAAGCACAAGGCTAGAAACTAAAACCGTTACACAATCTCTCTAGTTCCCAGTACTTCCAAAGCAAAGCTCAACCCGAGCCTTCTTAAGAATTTCATGGCAATCTCTTTTTCATGCAATCCCCTGCATCATATTTCCATAAACACATAACTATCATTGAATAAATAAACATAACAACATACTTTTTACCTTACCTTGTTGTTCCAAGCACATTTCCTTGTAATTGAACACATCCATTCCATCTCTCAAGGGACTCCAATTCCCTTGACGAATCCATCCATAACTGGAAACTAGTTGTTATACTTGTCAAATGCATGTTTAGGAATATAACACATATCCACATAATGTCAAACAAAATCAAGGTTAAGAATACTTCCTGTATGCAAAAACACTCGTTTGTTTCGAATTGCGGTTCCAAACATAGCCAAAGGAATTTTCACCCAATTCCTTTCTTTTACCTTTTCCTTGTTGCAGTTGAGTCTTACTATGCATTGTCACATCACCCAAACTGTTAGTTATATAGACACATCAACTATTACCTTGTCAAGCTAATACCAAGCATGTTTCCCTGCAACTTCTCACACATGTCAATCTCACATTCCAAAGATCAAGACATCATGTATATTAATTTGAAATCAACCTTTACCAAGTCTAACAACCAGATCATAATCAACTAATTTGCTTAAGACATAATGCTACAACTATCACCTACTTACACTCAAGTACATATCAATTATCTCAACACATATGTATAGTACAACCATCTTAAAATAATAACATTGCTTCATGCAATCTTATAGACACAAACTCATATCATGCAATTAATCAAACATTCAAAGAAACTATAAACATACCATGTTAGATAAATCAACTAGAAGAAATAATAGACACCAAACACTCAAACATAAAATAGGTGACATAAGCAAACTCATACCTCAATGTATCTCAAGGGAGGTTATCTTATCTGCACAATCAATCTCTATTAGCATGATATAACTTCACAACATATCAACTCAAACATAAACAAGATCATGATATCCATAACAATAACTAGATAACATGTTCACCTCATAAGTTCATAAACAATTGTTGTTCATGCATAACAATCACATATGCACAGTCAGTTTAGATTAGTACAACACAATGTCACAAATAAGTCGACTCATACCTGAATATTGTAATCATAACCATCTGCATAGGCGAATCAATTTAGCATGATACATCTAACATCAAGATCTTAATGAAATAACCCTAATCATTAAGTTAACTATCATATAACAATCAACAGGTTAACATATAACATACTTATCAACAACATCTAACATAATCATCAAGCTAACTCTCATATAACAACAACATCAAAGCATACAACCACAGGTTACTATCATTCATGACTATCGGAAACATGTGCTCATGACTACACTAATTGACTAGCATTTATCATACATGTAACCATAATAATATAATTATAAGCATATAAGTAACTCTAATGCTTATAAAAACCATTAAACACATACCTACATGCCAAATATACAAACATATATGACGTTATGATCTTACTCCGAAGCCTAGTGTTGCAACCTCACTCTGATGATCTACATCTCCTACTCTATATCAACCAACACATTAGCATCATAACATACCAATAATGTCACGATGACCTCACAATGCATGTTTGACCTACTATACACGCATAATTATAACTAAGACAATGCATGCATAACAACATATAAGCATTGACATGCATAACAAATGCATATACAACTGACATGCATTCATGACAAATGCATCCCAATAAAAACATCGTCAACTCCTACATGGAAGCACAACTATAACAATGAGCATCACCATGCATACATAACAAGCACATATATAACCTACATGCATGCAAGACAAATATATTCTACCCATCCAGTCCAAGTGTTGAACCATGCTTTGATACCACTCTGTAACACCCTCCTCACACATCTACCCAAATAACCATCCAATTGGGCTAAACATGTGACAAAGAGATACTATGATATGATTCAACTCCCTATGTATCCATTACGGAAAATGGAACCTACAGAACACAAACAACCTGACCTTCTACACCTGCAACAGAACCCCCAAGAGCCATCCAACCCATCTAGGTGATCAGCCCCTGAGATAAACTGACATTTTGTTGCATTAAAGCCCCAGTCTCTCCTTTGACATGGGAATGCATGCGAATGGGACCCTCTAGTCGCTCCCACTGCAAGGCATGTGTGCGACTTGGGGCTTTTCCAAGTAGTTATGTGCTAGCGACTATGGATTATGTGCCACTTTGTCAAGGCCAGGACTTAGGCCACTACCCAGAACTACTTGAAACTTCTAGATAAAAAAAAAAAAAAAAAAAAAAAAAAAAAAAAAAAAAAAAAAAAAAATGATACAAATTCAAATACTTGAACAAGGAATTGACTGGACCCCTACTAGCCACGAGAGGCATTTTGTCAAACATGTCATAAATATGCATTCTACAAGTTTAGACAACATATTTGAGGATAGGGGTGTCATACTTACCTGAGAATCTCTAAGAAGAATTGATGCCTCATCACAATAACTGCATTACCATATATTAAGCCATATATTCATTGTACATTCAGTTATTAATCAAAACATGATGAGATCGATACATTTTCACAATCCTAAAACTCATTCATAACCAACATATAACCAATAGAAATATCAAGGATATAACATCCATATAGCCATATATAAACAAGTATATTTACCCATAAAATACCAGAGAGAAAGAGAGCTCTTATTGATGAATTCAAAGGCCTACCAAGTTCAGGACTTCCATGTTCCACCCGACCATAGATTGATTGAACCAATTCTCTCTTCATCCAATCACCCCCATTCCATCTTCCAAGCGTTAATGTGGGATCTCATAGAACAAATCCATCAAAATCAAACTAAAGCTTCTAGAGACCAAACCACCTCAACCCTCCACAAGTGATTCCACCTCACAATTGCACATCACTAACCATCACTAGATTGGTCTTTAACCAAGTCATCTAGGGCTCCAGAGCATTTGTGTCAACCAAGGCTCCAGAAACTAATAACTCAACCCACAACCAAATGAATATGAGGAACAACCAGAAAAAAAGAAATAAATAAATAAATAAATAAATAAATAAATAAAAAATAAATAAATAAATAATAAAATGGCAAGGCTAGGAAAAACCACTATCAATCTAGCCATATCTCCATGCCAAAGTCATAACATAACCAAGAAACCACATGCATGTGCCATGCATTCCAAAACTAGCAAGGAAACCATCCACGCAATTCGATACTTATAAAGCAAAGCCATTGTAGTCCTTGATCCCGATTTCCTCTTACGCTTTCCTGCTTTTCCTTTACCTTCCTACTCCAAATTCCAAGTATGCCACACTCCTCCAAGAGTGATCCAAGAAACTCTAAGTGTCCAAGAGTGCGAGAGAGAGAGAATAGAAGAGAGCTCCACCAAAACTTGTCAAAAGATTGCCAACTAATCCTCAAAAGCCTTTTTATTAATGAGGCCTCTAATTTCTTCAATTTTCCATTATTTTCCTTCATTTTCCTCCTCACATACAACCTGTGACCATTCACCTTCCTTTTCTCCTAATATACATTATTTTCATAAGTAAAATGTTGATTAATGCCTCATGCCTTTCCAAACCCTTTGTCATTTCCTTTGCCAATTTCCTTAGCCATAATAAACCAGATGAACTCCCGCTAGGATGTTTTTCCCACCATTCAACTTGGAATATGTGTTCATGACCATGGTCTTATATTTTTTACATGAATTTTTTACCAAGGTTGTTACAACAGGCATATGCCTCTTGATTCACTTGTTTCTAATTGGGGGTGGAGGTAAAAGCCTCTATATTCCCTTGTTTGGGAAAAGGCTGGAGGTGGGACACCTACTGACTCCCTTGATAGACTAATGGACAAGACAAGAAGTATAATTTAAATCATTACAAATTATTTATGATGAATCTCATGAGAGATTGTATTCCATGTTATAGGAAAGCATGGGAATTTCCTAGTATGGGTGAATGGAGCTGGCTGCAAGACAAACAAGTAGCATCTTGAAGATATCAGAGTGCATAGAAAAAGCACCAAGTAGACTGTAAGGAGCCATAGAAAGTGGTTGATTCAAGGAAAAAATTTCATGTCTATTTAGTTGTTGAGCAAGAAAATTATATATATATATAATTAGGATTAAAACTTGCAACCCCTTAGGATTAATTTTTGCATTATGTTTAGGATTAAAACACCAAGGACGATGTTCCTTCGAGATGAAGGGGTTTGCAACCCCTTTGGGAAACTTCCCCTCTTACGTACATTTTAAATATTTCATGTATTTTGATTATAAATTAAAAATACCTGAGAATTGGGACACAGATTCTAGAGTTTGAAGAAGGAGATTGCTTGGGATTTGAAGGAAGCTTGATTGTTTCATGGAAACCATTGAAAGTTGGTAGGTGTGTGATTAAATGGAATAGTTATGTTGTTAATCCAACTAAGGAGGAAGGATAAGGATCCATGCTTGCCTTGGATAAATCCACAAGGCATAAAGAACAAAATTTAAATGGAAAATGGGTTGTGTTGGTATAAGGGTGAAAATAAACATAGACCAACCATTTGGGAATGGGAAAGGATGAATTTATAGGCTGGTAAAGGAAGTAGGACCTCTCCAAAGATATGATTAGGCCCTCATCTCAAGGAGGTAGCTCATATGGATAAGACCAAAAGGCCAAGTTGGGAGGATTCGACCTCATCTATGCCAAACAACCTCTAGCTCGTCGCTCTAGAAGTTTCTAGATCACGAAGCTTCTCATACTCTTTGGGAAAATTGCCTTTTTGGGATCATCACGGTTTTAAGTCTCATAAGAGTTATGATCCTTAAATTAGGGTTTTAGATCTATTTCCTTAAGGGGAAGCTTAAGGCATTTTCCAATCAATGTCTTAGGAAGGCTATGAACTACATATATGAATGTGTACAGTGCATAATGGTCATGTTTCGGCACTTCGAGGTATGTCACAGAGAAGTGTAGGAGGTGTGAGAAAATACTATGTAACAGAGTTCCCTATGGAGTAGAGTTCTGATGTATTGTGTCTTGAAAATCACGGGTTTGCCTATGCAAAGTTCTAATGGAGCAGAGTTCCCTGTCTTGTGTTAAGATCCTAAAAAAATGAAACAAGGACCATGGAGTAGAGTTCCTTGTCTTGTGTCAAGCTTGTTAAAAAATGAAACAAGGACCATGGAGTAGAGTTCCTTGTCTTGTGTCAATCTCCTTAAAAAATGAAACAAGGTGTCATGAGCATGGTTCTTTTCCTGTGTCAAGCTCATTAAAAAATGAAACAAACTCCCTAATTCAAGTCTTGGATTGTATCTCATAAAATCCCAGTCGAGTCTTTCGCTTGATCTTGTAAGTGAACCTTCATTCCATCCACTTAGGTGAACGAAATGAAGCTTGGGGGGCATGTACCTCGAATTGAGTCATTATGCTGGGGGCATGCAAACTTATCTCAAGCATATTTTATCTTTTGTTTCAAGCTTGTGTAAAAATGAAACCACATCCAAGCATAGTTTTTCCCATGTTTCAAGCTTATGAAAAAATGAAACCATCCTCAAGTATACTCGAGCATAGTTTCCCATGTTTCAAGCTTGTGTAAAAATTAAACCATTCCCACTTTAAATCTCATGATTTCCATTTTTATCTGTTGATTTTTGCTAGATGAGCCTTGGTTTTTCATTCCATCGTCACCATCTCTTTGGCGATCATGTGCTTTCACTTGGTTGTTTTACCTTTGCCTAAGGAAAATCTGCGATGAAGTGGTCTTATTGGCCAGCCTCTTAACCTTTACATGTTTTGAGAAGTTCCTTCCTTACCGAAACAAGTTGCTATCCTTTTATACCACTCGTTCCTATAGATGGAGTTATCTTTCAGCGCTTTTTTTACTCTCGAAATATGAAAATATTAACAAGTACTTGTCATTTCAAACTCATTAAAATCAAATGAATTGACGTCACTTTAGTATACGTTTACCCCTTTTTCGGGCTGAGATTGACAATTTACAAAAAAGGTACACCTTGGTCGACATGGTCAAGAGGTTCCCTCGAATATTGTTTTCTACCTTTTCGGATTCAAGAGACTAATTATGAAAAGAGACATGATGGAGTTTTATTTTTCGTTTCTTTTTCAAACTCTCTAAACATGAAAAAGACACCGAGTTATTCTTTTGTCAGACTCGTAAAACTTAAACGACGAAAGACTTGTAACCATGACGAGACCAAGTTCCTCATTCCTAGGACTTGTAAAACTTACTAGGATGGATTCATCTGAAGGATGAACTTATATGACAAGCATATGGTATCCTCTTCAAGATTATGTAAAAATAAAGAGGTACTCGATATAAATAGCGGGGGGGGAAATGAAGATGAAACATCCTTTGTATAGGAAGCATGTCGCTCTTCAACATGACACTCTTCTGTTCTTGTGTCTGGTTTGGGATATCCTCACTCACTCACTTGTCCTCCTGGGTTTGGGTGATCCAATTTTGCCTCTCATTTGACTATTCCATATTGTCATCATGATCTTTAGTCCTATGTCGAGTCAAATGCTTCCACACTCCAGAGTCGTATCGCCAATGCTCAAGAGAAGTCCTATCTGCAATTATTTACCTATACACTATTTGAGTCATTGTTACAGTCTTGAAAATTATCCACTTTATACCTTGTTTCGTGTCGATGATGAGGGATTCATCATTGCCCTCCTTCGACAGGTCACTTCCTATCGACTTCAGCTCATTATCCAAGACAATGGCTTAGAAACTCCCTTTCAGTACCTTAGATCTTGCATGTCTTAATGATAAGTTCTTTGCATCCAATGATAGGTCTTCATCATTGGCTTTCGATCGGGTGATTCCACGAGTGTTCAACTTCAAATTCATTATCACATTCACGGATTGTATTGTTGTACCGTGAGAGCCATTGTCATTATTGGTGGTTTCTCTCATACCTATTAACAGTCCACATCATTGGCCGATAATCAGGTGGTTTTCTAGCTTGTTTGACTTCAACACGTTCATTCGCATGTTGGAATTCATACTTTGATTGGGTAGGGATGGAGCACAAGACCTTGTGTCTTGACTAATATGACTCAGGTTGCGTGGAGTTATATGTTGTTCATACTTGTACATATGTTTCTACTATAGGATGGCTGTGACCATACCGTGGGACTTTATATTTATGATGATCCTTGTTATCTACATGGATGTGCCCATACCATGGATCTTTTCATATAGTCTTCGTCATTCGGATGGTTACACCCATGCCATAGATTCATGTCTTGATCTCAGATATGTATATGTATATGCGTCCTTGATTTGCAGGTCTCTTGAGTGTGCGTCTCCTCGTCCTTGCAAAAGCTCGTAAAGCATCTCAACCATCACTCCTCGTTCTACCTTCATGCTTTAGGGGCCATCTGTTAAACATTATTTTGTCACACCTCTTGCACTTCTCTGTGACATATACTGAAGTGCCTGAAACATGACCATTATGCAGTGTAATCATTCATATATGCAGTTCAGAGCCTTCCTAAGACATTGATTGGAAAATTCCTTGAGCTTCCCCTGAAGGAAATAGCTCTAAAACCCTAATTTAAGGGTTTTAGAGTTATTTCCTTTAGGGGAAGCTCAAGGCATTTTCCAATCAATGTCTTAGGAAGGCTATGAACTGCATATATGAACGATTACACTGCATAATGGTCATGTTTCAGGCAATTCGGGGTATGTCACAGAGAAGTGCAGGAGGTGTGACAAAATATTGTGTAACACTTACTCGCAAATCTCTTTTCATCCTTAAAGGCACATTTTCTAATATGTGATTACCTTCGACCTCCGATATCGGAGAACTTGCGAGATTAACGTATCGCAATATCACAGTGCAACCCTTTATCGCATATCGAAGAGCGGAGATTTTGAATCATGTCACATAACAAAAACGTCGATAGGGAATCTCTGACTTGCTAAAGCGGATTATAATATGCCATGTGGGCTCCTCCGATAATGCTTAGTATATTACGCTGAAAACTTTTAAAAGGGCTATCACTTATGTGTTTCAGAGTTTAGATATTTGCTTATTATTATAAAGAACAAAATTATATGTATTAGAGTTTTAGTATCAGAGATTTCTAAAATAATTCCTCCAATGTCATAACTTTGATATAACTCTATTATCAAAAGGTCCCTCCCACCAATAGACTACAACCACTCTATGGCTTTTCTGCCATGTCATTCCAACCAATCACGCAAGGGGAAATCTGGTTCCACCAATCATAAGCCTCCCTTGACTAGGGTTTTGACCATCCAAAGGATAAGGTTATCCCAAAATTTCCTTTAACTTCATAGGCTCACTCTTATGCACCGCAACAAGGCCTTCTCTCTGATTCTTGTCATGAATCAGCCAAGGGACCTTGACTCTGCATCACATAGTGTCTTAGATGAAGAGCTCTAGAACCTCCCCAGTTATAAGCTCTGTGGTTGCAAAGGCTTCTTCGACCCAGTCTCGCTGACTATGTCTCTATCTTAGGAATCCCGCAGACTCCCAAACGTGTTTCATGGTTTGATGATCATACCTTTGGTTACTTAGGATGATCTAGGATGTTATCCCCCTTGATCTTGGGTGATACGTTCTCCAATGGATTCCTGGTGAGCGAGTCTTCCCTTCCCACTGGGAGGGAATCCTACCGAAGGCAACATAGGCACTCCTGTGTCACTTTCCTACAATGGGTTTGGTGTGGACTCATGAGAGGTTCCTACCTCGCCTGCCACACGCCAATGGTACCAGATCCTATGAAGAGCCTGTAAGCAGCTCCATGGCACTTGACGAAACCTTTAGGTGCCTCGACAACCATCATAAGATGCCAATAATAGGTATCCAAACTGCTGAGAAGGCTAGGTTGAAGGTCATTTAGGCAAATTTAGTGGCTTATCTGATTCCAAGGGAAAACTCCCCTTGACATTAATCCAATGCTTTCCATGCAACACAATAACTTGTAACTTGGAAAACAAAAGGCATGTAAGCAGATAAAGACCCTATTATCCAACCTGTCTTCCATGTAATCTTCATATTAATAAAAGGGTCTCAGAACCCACTATCTTTCAAGTTTGATCCAACCTCTCATGGCTCAACCATGACATGTAATGAATTTTGTCTCTTCCTTAATAAGTTATTAATTTTTGTTATCACGCAGTTTGTTATAGCATGTGATTTGGTATGCCTCTTAAGCATCAAACATTTTATATTTACCTTTAGTAGTCATTACACACATCTTTGCCTTCATCTTTCACGCACGCACACACACACACACACATATATAACTCATCCCCACAAGGATGTACCACATATGCAAACATAATCAGCATAATGCAGTCCTTCAATCCAGAACTAGTAGTGGAATCCAAGGTTTACTCATCGCAACATTCAAAATGAGGCAACACAAAAAAATTGTGATATGGGTACCTCCGATGTGGAACGAATGCGGTAACATAATTAACTCATTTTAATAATTGTATCGGGTCCATAATATGAGAGGTTTTGATATCGGAGATAATCGCAACATGCCACAGTTTCAAACTTGCACTATAATAAAGCTCTCATATGGTGGACGCCAAATTACAATTAAACTCGTTTTAATATCAATATTATATCCATATTGTCGGCCATTTTAGATGATGGCACATAACAAAACTTTCGATAAATGGATGCGATCTTAGATTAAATCCATTCTTATAATTATACTAGGTTTGCAAGTGAATCAGTAATCAGCGATTTGATATTGGAGGTTTCATTTTTAAAAGTCTCGATATCAAGGCGGACGCATAATTCTTATTAATTAATGTTAATACACCATATTGGGTCTGGATATCGGAGATTGGAGCAAATCCAAGGTCATAAATTATCACATATCGTAGCACATGCCTTCAATAATATCAATGAGATATGGATATCAGAGGAAGTGCTCTATCGCAAGTCAGAGATCGTGTTGGGGGGGGGGGGGGGGGGGGGGGGGGGGTTCAAGTGCTAACATATAAAAAAAACATCGAATCATCAACTGCACATATATGATATCGTTGTCCGTTTGTATACTTAACATATTTCGATTAAAACACATCAATGCTGATAATGATCTAATCGCATGCAATAACATATATGACAAACTTGAATTAAAACAATACTTCAACTCAAAAACATAGCATCAATGTAAAGATAATAGTGCTCGATACACATTTGCTTTGCTCATAAGTAAAATCTATGTGGTTCTTCTTTCTATTAAGACTTGTTTACAACTATAGTAGTAAACACCAAAATACTTCTCGCAAAATTTTAGAACCCCCTTTCTTCATAATAATGAAGGGGATTTAAAGTTTAAAATCAAAACTCAAATATAGAAAATTCCATAAAATGTTGTGCTAGTCCAAACAAACCACACTTAAAATAAAAATAGAAAACTAATGGTATAGTCATGTTACAACAAGTTGATCAAGACTTGGATGAATAATGCTCTCCCAATCGTTGTTCAAGTTCGCATATATCTGTCATCGACGTCAATTCATGTGGATGTTCAGGCCTAATGCACATTCGTGCAGTGAATAATGCATCACTGAGTGATGGCAACACCTGACTAGTTGTATTTAGAAGACACATCAACATCAACTATTTCCCATGTGGTTTGACTAGTAAATGCCAATGGCATTCCAAGTCAATCTTTGATAGAGCTATTATCCGCTCAACCTTCTTCTTTGATGATTATTGCCAAGATTTTGTCAATATTTTAACATCAGGCAACACATCTTCTGGGCAGTCTGAGATTAAATTTGCTTGCAATAGGCTATCGTTGATTGATTCAATCATGTTGTTAGATATGTCCCTGGCACTATAGATTGCCATCTCCGCATTTTTAAGCCTTATCTCCAATTCTTGGAAGACAATCTCTTTGTGAGATTCTTCTATTTTGGGCAAATTTTCTAATCGGCCCTCAAAGTTGTTCTGCTAGTCAATGAAATCAAAGATTTTCGCTTCAACTTCCTTGCTATATGTCCTCAGATCATACAATTGATTCATAAATGCATTAGCTGATTGGCACATCTCTTTGATAATGGACAACTTTTGGAAAAATAGAACCTGCTGATGAGCAAGCAAGTTATTCTGATCCCCTGCTTCTTTAATGAATTTTGTCGTCTCAGGATTAGCCTTCAGTTGCTCAATCCTACGCTCTAGTTCCTGTATATGGGCATCTTGACTCTTCATGTCATATTCATAAGGAATCTTTAGCCCCATCGAAATTGGTTTTCAATTGTGCAAATTGAGCTTGCCATTGTTGGACGATTCGTTGCTTTTCATTTTCTAAATTTTGTTTAAGGAGCCTTATTCTATCATCTTTCTCCCTTAGGAGTTATTGCACTTCTGTGGCTTTGTCAATTGTTACACTAGCTTAGGCTCCTACATATTGTGATAGTCTCCCAAGATCTTCAGTAGGGGTCACTTGGGCATCTTTCCACAGTACTTGAAAGGAGGTATTTGTTGGGACCAAAGCCTACCTTTGTTCAGTCCTTCTCCTCTTTCTCTGCTTGCTGACTACTGCTCTGTGTTTGGGACTATAAAATACGTCCAAAGGAGAAATCTCCTAAATATTTAGAATGACCTCATAGGTCAGAAAAACTAGGATGATTTCCAGGTCATCATTGTCCATAGTTTCTTTAGAAGCCTCAACAGTGAACGAGGTCTTCTCAGTGATTATAGGAGTCTGAGCAATTTGTGTCAGCGACGGAGTTTCTTGCTTTTTAGGGTCAGTCTCTTTAAGAAATTGATCCCAAATCACATCCAGACTTTCTTATGCCGTTACCTTATCTTCCTTTCATTTGCTAGCTACCGATGTTTCAGTTACATGAACGAAATCTTGACTTTGGCATGCGCTTGTTCATGTGTCTTGTTCCGTGTTCTGGTGATTTAGATTCATAATTTCATTGGCAAATGGGAAATCCTTTTAACCCTATATTGATGAAACTGCCCTAATTCCTTGGGGTTGAGCCGTGTTGTTGCTTCTTTTTCAACCTCTGCATAATTTGAGGCCGATCCAAAGAAATCATCAAATTTATCAGGCTTGTTTGTAAACTACCTAATCTTTGCATGTGTTGTAATATTTTTGGTAGTATTAATCAGATCATACTGCCAATATGGAATGGTTGGAAAGTTCATCAATTGGATTTCCTCCATCTATTTAGTAGCATGTTTGAAATTCTCGAAAGAATATAATCCACACTGAAATGGAAAAACAGGCCACATTGTCTTCTTACTTTCTTTCATGACCTTAGATAGGCCATTTCCCATAGTCTAGTAGGCTATTTTCGAGGATAAGAGTTTATAGGGGACATACAGGGGCAACACATGAGGCTGTGCAAGGATGCCAAAAACTCGAACATAGGCAAATGATTCCTCCCCAAACCATATTCCAACTTATAAGAGGTCAATGTTGCCTTCAGCGAAGATTCTAGGGCACTTCTCATTGAAAACAAATTGGTAAATAGGAAGAACGACAACATGGATAATATTGTAAAAATGGGGTTGATATTTTAACTCCCATAGAATATTATGGTAAATGTGAATAGGAAAAGGGTCTTGAATAGTCCATTTCCATCCCATGGATGGAAAATCTGAAGTGAAAAAAATAGAATCCATAATGTAGGCACTCATTTAGAATGGGACAACAATAGTTTCATAAAAAATTACGCTTTTTCCTATATTCTAGGATTTCGTTGCTTAAGTTGTTGGATAGAATAGTTCCCCAGTCCATTACATAATTATCAGAGGCAACTTCAATCAGGGGTACCCATTGGTCTGAAAACTTATGGGTATTGGCATAGCCAAACAATCTACACTTCATTGCAGCAACAAAACAATGGGGTGCATTAATAGAGGCTATATCATACATACCCTTGTCCTCCTGCTTATGCTTGCTTGAGTCTCTTCTCCATCCTTGAATGACCTTATATTGGTGTTCATTTTCCTGCATGAACTTCTTAATGAAGTCTTTATCATATTTGTTCTGAGATGGTGGGAGGTAGTACATTGCAGACAAATCTTTTCCAGTGAAAGCGTCGATGACCGTCTGTCTCTTGGTCATGAAGTTCCTATCTACGATGTTCATATGATCAATGACCCATCTAAGCATATCTATATAAGGAAAGATGCTTGGTCGAGTGCCAATTCTATGTAGAAATGAATTGGTCCCATCTCTATATGTAATTTCTGAAACATGAAATCTATCCTCTGTTGTGACTATTCTTCGTGTAACCTTTGGCCCTTCATCTTAAAAAAGATTATACATGGCCTCCCAGCTAGCGACCCCAGCATCAGGGGTGCATGTCGTGTTGTAAAGTAGCCTAGGTGTTAGGTCCCTATAATATTAGTGATCCCCCCATTACTATTGTTGTTGTATCCATTATTGTTATTATTGTGCCCCTATTGTCCCCATATTGTATTATTGTGCCCCATAGAATCCCTCTGTTGTTATTTTGTGCCTTTATATTATTATTTTTAGGTCGTCTTGGTTATATTGTGACCCCGTAGACTCCTATATATAGAAAGGAGATTTTGTCATTTGAACCATCCAATAATTGTTCATTTGTGTAATGTAAAGGAGGTTGCCCCCTCGAAGAGGCTTATTTCTAAGGCGTTCATCTATCTTTTCTATCTTTTTGTGAGCTGACTTCATAACATTTGGTATCAGAGCTTTGGATTCTAGGGTTTTGCTACTCCAAATAGGTAATCGTGCCATTTTCGCTATAACTTTCTTCTGCGACGTTTAAGAAGCTAAAAAAACCCCATTTGGGCCGAAATAGTTATGAACTTCAGGTCCAAATTTCAGAGCTTTTCTCGCTATATTTGCGGAGATATGATCTGAGGAAGTTAACATTTTTGCAAACTCCCGAATTACATTCCAAACAGGTGACCTAGGAAAAATCATCATAACTTTTGATTTGAGCATCAGATTGAAATCTCGTAAAAATTTTCAGAAATAGGATGACCTCTAGTTTTCTGTGTATCAGTTTCAGGTACTAAGGTCGAAACAATGACACGTGGCACGTCATACAAGTTCACTCTACTGAACTAGTCTATAATCAGGTCATCGTGGGAGATTTGGCATAACTCTTCCTTGGAGAACCCAATTTTGATCACATTGGTGGCATTGGAAAGAGGACACAGAGGGCTACTGCAGGTCACAATTTCAGAACTAAGAGATCCAAAATTACAGAGGTACATTAGATTCAATATCGAGCTCCTACAACTGAAAAAAGGTGTGTATTTTTTAAATTTTTGCATAAGTTTGGTTTGAAAAATTAGTTTGAAGGAATCCAAAGGGCATAGTGAAGCATTATTATCGATAATTGATGCCCCAAAGAAAAAAAATGGAAACACCTAGTAAAAAACCTGAAAGCTCTAGCATGACTCATGAAGAAGAGGAAGAAATGCAACATGCTATATCAATATTACGAAACCAAGTGCAACAAATTTCACTCGCACAAAAGGTAATAGAAAATAAGATGGATGGTTTAAAGAAAGATGTAGAAGCTAAGATGGATGGTTTAAAGAAAAGCATAGAAGCTAAGATGAATGACTTGGAAGCTAAGATGGACGACATGGAAACTAAGATGTACAACATGGAAGCTAAGATGGATGGCATGGACGCTAAGATGGAAGCTAAGATGAATGGCATGGACGCTAAGATGGAAGAATTGAAGATAACTTTGAAGAAGTTGCTACAAGAAATGGTCAGTAATGGTGAAGGGGTGGTAAAGTAAATTCATGATGAGAACAAAATAAATGTTAATCATGATATCATAGACTCTAATGTTGGATTGAAGACCCACCATGTTCGAAAAATCGATATAAGGAAATTTGATGGCAAGGATCCCAGAACATGGATACTATAGATGGAGCAATTTTTCGATCTCCATAATGTGCAAAACACATAAAGGTTACATATTGAAACTTTATATTTGGAACCAATTTAGTTTGTATGGTATCAATAGCTTTGCTCTCGTAAACAAATTGTCACTTGGGCAATTTTTATGGAAGAAATGATAGCACATTATGAGGATACAAAAAGCAACATCTTCTTTAGCCAATTGATAAATCTCAAACAAAAGGGTTCAATGATGGAGCACATTGGGGACTTCCAAAAATTCAACATAAAGGTAAAAGATATTCCAGAGGAGTATAGGATTGATGTGTTCATAGGGACTTTAAAGGATAATATCCAACATGAGGTTCACCTTTGGGAACCTGATTCATTGGAGAAGGCATTCAGGTTAGCAAGAAAAATGGAAAGCAAAATGATCGCAACTAGGAAGCCTACCACTCACAACTATAAAGATGGAAGTGTTGCTTCCCCTAGCCTTCCACAACCTACAAGGTTGACACCACAAAATTTGGAAGAAAAAAGAGAAAAAGGGCTTTGTTAAAGTTGTGATAGCAGATACACTAAAGGTCATAAGTGTGTTGAGAAGAAATTATTCTACATAGATTGTGAAGAGGAGGAAGAAAAGGAACAAGAAATGTCAAAAGAAGAGGATATACTCCAGGAAAACACCCTAGATAAAGAAGAAATGAATCTGACCATATCTTGTAATGCATTGGTTGGAATTACCACTCCTCAAACTATCAAGATAGAAGGACATATCAAGAAGAAAAAGGTAACAGTGTTGATTGATTC
>APFE030085588.1:0-15562 GCA_000404065.3 Pinus taeda
CCCCTCTCTCTCTCTCTCTCTCTCAAATTTTTTGTATAGATCAATTGGTTCAAAGCTATTTTTAAGAGAGTAGAGGTCTTGGGTTCAAGTCTCCATTTTGTGGGGGCGTTTTTTTTCATTCCCACACATTCGCGCACTTTGCCGGCAACTTCAACAATTTTTTTTCAAAAAGACATAACTTCTTCATCCGGAAGCCTTTTTCAGAGCCGTTTTTTTTTAAAACAGTCTAATTTTTCGAGATCTATCCATTGGAACACTTACTTTCAGCATCTTCAGCTTCAGGATTTTTAAAAAAAATTGGAAAATCCATGCCAAGTCATTCTTGACAGCACTAACTACTTCCAATGGGTATCCTACATGGAAGATTTACTTAGAACTAAAGGTCTCTACAGAATAGCCACGGGCCAAGAGAAGAAACCAAAAGATGAAGACAAGGTTGATAAATGGGAAAATAGACAAGATTAAGCACGTGGTTTGATAGGGATGTCTATTTCTCCTGATCTTAGATTCCATATTGCAGAACTTGATACTCCTCATGAAGCATTGGAACAAATCACTAAAGTTTTTGGGATTAAAAATGAAATTAGAGCCCATCAACTTGAAAATGAGCTGCTTACATTGGATCCTAATAATTTTTCTTGCATTGAAGATTTCTTGTCCAAATTCAAGACCCTTAGATATCTCTTGGAAGGTGTTAAGGTTAAAAAAGAAGATAGTAACCTTATTTATTCCATCCTTACTAAGTTGGGACCAGCCTACTCTGTATTTGTTTCCACCTTCCATTCTACAAGGGAAGCTTTCATTTGTCAAGGAAAAGACTACAAGGCCCCTTCCCTTGACTCTTTTTGTGATTCTTTAATAAGAGAACAAGAAAAACTCTTACACCTTGGTCTTCTTAATCTTGGAAACTCTTCCAAGAAAGCGTTAGCCGCTCAGCAGCAACCAAATTTAAAGAATCCTAAGAAGTCATATCCTAAAAAGAATGGTCCTAAACCAAACAAGGGTCCTAAGCAAACTCAGTCTCAAAATGAACGATCATTTCAGCAAAATGATAAGACCAATAAAAACAAATGGAAGAAGACTGATAGACATTGTAACTTTTGTAATCGAGATGGCCACTTAGAATCTAAATGCTTTAAGAAGATGGAAGCCTTGGAAGCCGCAATGAAGAAACATAACATCCATGTGGAGCATTCTTCTACTTAAACTTCAACTTCATCTTCAGGAATGGCACTTTCTGCATGTCGTTGTCAATCATCTCAGTCTGGTTATGCATTAAATGTATCTTCTTCTTCTCATTCTCATGAGTGGCTCATTGATTCTGGAGCCTCTTATCACATAGCCAAAAACAAGCCATGTTTTCTTCTTTACATGATTGTAACACCAAAAATATATATGTTGGTGATGATAGATCTCTTAATGTTGTAGGGACCGGAACTGTTCATCTAGACAATGGTTAGTTTAATGATGTATTATGTGTTCCAACCTTATCCAGCAACCTTCTATCTGTATATCAGATAACTCATTCAGGTGAAGGTAAAATTGTTGAATTTTCACCTCATGATATTGTAATCAAGGATCTAAGAGATCCTAAACAGATTCTAGCTACTGGTATTGCTGATGATTCCACAAGGTTGTATAAGTTTCACAACTTTGGGTCATCAAATCTTCCCTCAGTATTTGTTGCTCATAAGGATGAAGTGAGCAAACTTTGGCATGAGCGATTTGGTCACTTAAACTATCGCTCCCTTCAACATCTATGTAAAGAAAATATGGTGACAGGTCTTCCTATGGTATCTTGCAGAGATGGTGTTTGTTTCGGATGTGTACTCGGAAAACATCATCAGGACAGTTTTGAAAAACGTGCCTCTTGGCACGCCTCACCCCCTTTACAGCTTGTGCACAGTGATTTATGTGGTCCACTTCCTGTTGCTTCATTCTCTGGCTGCAAGTATTTCTTAACTTTCATTGATGATTTCTCCAGACGCACTTGGGAATACTTCTTAAAACTCAAGAGCGAAGTATTTAACACATTTTTGGCCTTCAAAGCCTTTGTTGAAAAACAATCTGGACATCAAATTCTTAAGCTAAGAACTGATAATGGTGGAGAATATGTTAAAAACACATTCATCAACTTTTGCACCGAAAATGGAATTCAAATGCAACATATTTTTCCATACACTCCACAACAAAATGGTGTAGCTGAAAGGAAAAATCGCACCTTAAAGGAAATGGCTAATTGTATGCTGCAATCTAAAGGACTCAGTCTTAGTTTTTGGGCCGAAGCAATTAATTGTGCAAATTATATAATAAATCGCACTCCTACTAAGGTTCTAAAGAATATCACTCCAGAAGAAGCTTGGAGTTCCATTAAACCAGATGTAAGTCACTTTCGTATTTTTGGAAGTGAAGCATGGGCCCATATTCCAGATGAAAAGCATAAAGCTTTAGAACCTAAGAGTGAGAAATGTACTTTTGTTAGATATTCTAAAGATGTAAAAGGATATAGACTTATTCCACTTAAGTCCAAAAATGTTATCATTAGAAGAGATGTAAAATTTGATGAAAATAAATCGGCCTGCGAGCCTAGTCCGGCGGATGTGCCACCTCTCCTATCTCTTCTACTTTTGAAAACATTTCTTCTTCAGATGATGAAAGTGAGGATGAAAATCCTCCCCCACCTTCTCAAGATCCTCAACTTCCAAAATGGGTCCATGCTACTCGGGATGCAGCAGGTGATCTTGCCGGTGATCCTACAGATCAGCAACGTACACATTCTCAGTTCGAAAGAGCCTCTTCTTTACTGGCTCAAGCTCAGCAAATCATGATCCTGACACCTTTGTAGAAGCTTCAAGCCATCCACATTGGGAAGCAACTATGAATGAAGAATATCATTCATTATTGGCAAACGATACATGGGATCTTGTTCCTCTACCAAAGGGACGAAAACTTGTTAGATGCAAATGGGTTTACAGAACCAAGTATGGACCAGATGGGAAAGTTGATAAACATAAAGCTCATCTTGTTGCTAAGGGATTTTCACAAGTTGAAGGCATTGACTACACTGAAACCTTCTCCCCTGTTGCCAAAATGAACTCTATCCACCTTGTTCTTTCCCTTGCTGCTCTTTAAAATGGGAAGTCCATCAGATGGATGTTAAATCTACCTTCTTGCATGGGGACTTGCATGAAGAAATCTATATGGAACAACCCATTGGCTTATACAAACAGACTCCAGCCTTGTATGTCAGCTTAAGAAATCCCTTTATGGTTTCAAGCAAGCTCCTCGGGCTTGGTATGAGAAAATGGATAGCTTTCTTTTAGAATCTGGCTTTTCTAGGTGTCATTCTGACAATACCATCTACACCAAGAAAGTGGGCAAGTCTCTTATCATTCTTGTTCTTTATGTTGATGATCTTATCCTCACTGGTAGTGATCCCAACCTTATCAACCATGTGAAGTCCAGCCTTAAAAAGAAGTTTGAAATGAAAGACTTAGGACACTTACATTATTTTCTCAGTCTTCAAGTCTTGAAATCCAAGGAAGGTACTTCCCTCTCCCAATCCAAGTATGCCTATGATCTTCTAGGCCATTTTCACATGGAAGATTGTAAGCCAACTCCTTCTTCCTTTCAATCTGGAGTCAAACTTTCAGTCACTTGTACTTCCCTAGAAGTTGATGCTACCTTATACCGTCAACTTGTAGGAAAACTTTTGTATCTAACCCATACTCGTCCTGACCTTTCCTTTGCTGTTGGCCTTGTTGCTCGGTTTATGCAAAAGCCACATGAAAGTCATTGGAAAGCAGCTAAAAGAATACTTCGTTATGTTCGAGGTACAGTACAGTTTGGGATTCATTACAGTGCCAAAGCAGCTCCTCTATTAGTTGGTTTCACTGATTCTGATTGGGCTGGTGACCCTGATGAGCGAAAGTCTACTGTCGATTATGTGTTCACTCTTGGTTCAGGACCTATTACATGGGCTTGCAAGAAACAAGGTGCCATTTCTCTTTCTTTCGCAGAAGCAGAGTATCGTGGTGTCGTAGAAGCTAGTAAGGAAGCCTTGTGGCTTCGTCAGATCCTATCAGAATTTGGCTTTGAGCAGCAGCATCCAAACACACTTTGGTGTGATAATCAAAGTGCCATTCAACTATGCAAAGATCCAGTCCAGCATCAGCACAGCAAACACATTGAACTACACATGCACTTCATCAGAAAACTCATTCATGACCATGTTCTTGAAGTGCAATATTGTTCAACAGATGATCAGGTTGCAGACATCTTAACAAAGGCTCTCACAGAGGCGAAGTTCACTAAACTTCGATATATGCTTGGAGTTCAGGAAGTTGTCACTAAGGGGGGATAGGCTCTAGTGCCTCCTTCCTTCTCCTATTGTGTCATATTTGTAAATCCTTCAATCCTATCCCAAGTTGTTCTTAAGGGGGGATGTTAGGATATTCCGACACATAGGAATAGTTAAGTATAACTTGGTCTAGTAAGTTAGGTAAAGTGTTTCTTTACGATGTACATTTGTAACTTACAATCCGACGGTCACGATATGTAGTGATCCGACGGTTCATTCTCTCCTCGGTATTACCGACACTTGATCCGTGGCTTGACACCCGATTGGTCATGAATTCTATTTAAAGCGCATGGAGGGTCACTTGTAGGTTAACCGTGCATGAGAGAAGCTTATGTAAATTTTCATTCTTTTATTAATAAATTGCCGGTAGTAGCCACGTTGGCGCAGGCCGTGGACTGTTTCCCTCTCTGAGGGTTTTAACCACGTCAAAATACTGGTGTATTGATCTGTGATCTGTTTGTGAGCAGTGTCCTTTGGTGTTCTGTCTGAGGAACTTACCCTGTAAATTACTACAGTAAGATGGTCTTAGTCTCTAGGACCTTGTAAATGTTTGCTTTCGTTTAGTGTGCAGAATCTAAAGAGTTTGATAAAGGTATTTTTGAAGTTTAAGAATTCTTCAAACATTCTATATTATTGCATTCCTCTTGATGCTTTTGAAGAGTGATAGGTAGTTTAAAACAATGTTAAAAAAGATGGCATCAAGAATAAATTAACAAGGGTCCAAAACAACAACAAAAATCAATAAAAGTCAACACAACATAGACAAAATTAAAAAATACAAAAATATTCTTTTTTTTCCAATTTTTTTAGCACTTAAAGTTTATCCACAACATCAGATAAATGCATCGTCACATGAACATGAAAAAAACTAATATATAAGATGTATAAGAAGTCTAGTGCTATATCACATATCAACAATAAATCATGTCTTGAATTTCAAGTGCACTCATCCTTAATAGTCAAAATATCAACAAAAAATATAATAAATGTATCTCATTATCATGAGTCATCTACAATCAAATTAGGTACATAAACTAGTGAGTTCCTCTGCTCCTTTTGTGGGAAAAGGTAATGGCTTTTCCTCTAGAGGATGAAGGCCCTAAGGTTGGAATTGGACTCTAACATCCTCTAGAAGAAGAAATAGGAGGTGGCCTATATTGTCCTCTATTGCCCCTTTCATGGGAAAAGGTAATGGATTTTCCTCTAAAGGATGAAGGCCCTAAGGTTGGAATTGGACTCTTAACATCCTCTATAAGAAGAATAAGAGGTAGCCTCTATTGTCCTCTAATGGTGACTCATGCTAGGTGGTGTTAGCTCCTCCTACTCCTCCTCCACCTCTTGCTCCTCCTCCCTCTCATCCACCCTCTCCACTGAAGGGAACGTGTATGGCTAAAAAAACATTCCTATCTCCCTAACAATTTCATGATGAAAAAATGATCATTGAAACCCCAATAGAAACTAGGAAAAAAAGGGTGAAATCACTACCAAACCTACAAGTTTACATGTGCTAAAGATAAGTCATTAAACAATTGAGAAATTGATCACCACTAAAAAAAAAAATTTTCTCCTCTTCCTCACCGCCTAGAAACCCTTTACTTGAGCGTGGGCATGCAAAATGACCCAAAAATAAAAAAGCATGAAAAGCTAATTTAACTCACCTGGGCAACAACCCACTATTTTTTCCATTGACTCCGGAAAAAATAACATTTACGATAAAATCCAGAATTCTTCAAATAAAAAAAATTGTCAATAAAATCAACGCTCCAAAAATACTCACGACTCACTAATTTTATCGCAACTTTTGCAACTATGTGTAGAAGGAAATTTCCAAGTTACAATAGCTTTGCTCTGAATTTGTCATACATAAACATCTATGTGCTAGGTTTAAAAAGCATGGACCATAGAGAAATTCAAGAGATTCAAATGGCTCTTTGTAGACATGAAGATCTAATTCAATGCAATATATCCTCCATCTTGTTAGTAACTGTTTAGACACATGAAAACAAATATATCTATACCTCTCAAAATGACACAACAATGGAAGTCTTAATTCAGCGAAAGCAAAAAAATTAAAACATTGGAAACAAAACACAAAAGCAAAATGCAACATCTTCCAAATATGATTGTAAAACTCAGTGAAGGTATGTATTCCACAACCCCTAAAAAAATAGTTTATTAATTCAACCCATACTAATCTTATTAAGAAAAGAAAATTGTACACCAACAAAAAGATGAGATGGATATTGAATGAATGGTTTTTTAAATGACGTCCACGAGACTCCATGGTCTAAGGGACCACAAAGCAAATTACACCATATTTAGATTATTTTCCATGTTAATTTTGTTGTTGTGAAGCTCGAGTAAGAAATTCGCTATTTTGTGAAGTCTTTCCTCCTCAAAAGGCTCGCTGAGACAATTCACCTTTACACTGTTATCAAACTGACGACGAATATCTTCATATGTTGTGGATTCTTTGATATAATGCCACTCGGTTCTACCACCCCTGTGTTGCAAAAAAAAGCAAGTTATTTCTTCCCACTCTTCTTTAGGGGTCGCTTATCTCTCGATTTCACACCTTAGATGATGGGAACTAGTCCTCAACTGCGCAATTAATATTTTAGCTTTTCCCTTGATCATGGAACTCAAATACTTTTTATCATCATGCTTCCATGTGGGGTTAAATTCTTTGACATAATATGCTTTCTTTTTTTGCCTACTTCTTTTGTCCACATGAAAATCCTAAATTTTTCTAACACCCACTTTTTTATCTCCTCCTGAGCGTGAGGGCAATCATGCAAATTTATGTCCCATTTGCCTAACCATTTTTTATTTTGCTTCATCCATGTCTTTTTCTACGACATAGCTCTTCTATGACAACCAACTTGGGCCATCGGTGCTCATCCATATTTTCAACCTTCTTTAGATAACCTAGCAATTGAATGATTCTTTAAGTTTCAAGTGGAAACATGTCAGCCTCAGCGAAAATATATCATATTGAGAAGTGAAATATTCCTCAAGAAAATACTTAACCATTATATATTAACTCTCCTCCATCTATCTAAAGGATCAAGAGAAAGTACTCGACCATTATATCTTTTGTTACATTTTACATGTTTTTTTAACTATATTATTAATTAGTTAGTATGTGAAAATGAAATAAAATAAAAATAAACTAGTACAACCACATTAAAAATATTAATGTGGTAGATATAGCCGAAGGCTTCATAAATATAATCAAAAAACTATTACAACACGAACCTTACTAATGCACACATTTACCTAATTAACCATGTATAAAAAGGTTATGGGTCAACTTTAACTTAAGAAAAAAAAAGAATTATAAATGAATGTTATAAATATTAATAAAGAACTTATTAGAATTGGAATAATCTCAAATCCCTAAGAAATTGGTGGGTGGACAGCCACTTGGCATAAATCTAATTTTTTAAACTTGTTAAAGTAATAGACTATTTTGCTAAATAAAATTTGTTTATACTTCACAAATACTTTTCAAGCTGTAGATTTTCTAATATGATTTATATTTAAAAGTATGTGCCAAACCGCTGAAAGTGAGCGTGGCTCCATTACAACACAACACAAAAATTGGAGATCACAATGAAATTGTGTAAGCAAAAGTCCTTTTGATAAACCCATGAGAAGACGCACAGAAAACCTTATATTTTAACATAATTAAAAACCTTCTATTCTCCTATCATATTGCAATGGCAAAGAGCCTTCACATCTGGGTCACGAGGGATCGTAGGGCAGAGAGCATGGAAGTCCTTGGGAATGCTTGTTGGGAAGTACTGATCAGTCCTCGTCTCCGAGGGATGATACCTCTCCTTCAACGGCCTGCCATTGCTTGAGCACCTGGGAGAGGGGCACATCAAGGTCAATACCGTAGCAGTCCTGGGAATCCGTTTTGGCAGGCTTCCACTCCTCGACGAGGGGGGAGAGCACATTGACTGCGTGGCCCATGTCAGGGCGCTGGAAGGGCTCCCGAGAGGTGCAGTGATGAGCCAGCTCCGCCACTGCGCAGATATTTTGGAAGTTATCGTCAGTCACGTCAAGGACTGGGCCAATAGCCTTGCGGAAACCCTCGCGGCTCATGCACATACGCTGGAACCATGTGACCAAGTGCTTGCTCTCCTCTGGTCGGGCGTCATCCAGAGCCTTGCGTCCAGTTATCAGCTCCAACAGCACCACACCAAAGCTGAACACGTCCAACTTGGTTGTCACCTGACCCGTCTCTGCACCACAACAACAATGGCAGAACTGTTATGAATTTCCTGAGTGCAAAATATTCAGATAATATCCCAACGAGACAATCCACATGAGATGGAACTACATTTGATTAATGGATGGAAAAATCTTTTGAATAAATGAAGTTTAAAGAATGGATGGAAAAAATATGAATCTCAGAGGATCATGGCATAACGCCACAGCACTAAACTAAGTTTATTTTGAGCAGCGAGTTAGGCTGAAGGAAACAGCAAAGAGTCAAGTTGTCATGAAATTAACACAAGAATCTAACACCTGTTTGGGTTTAACAAATCCAGGGTCCAAGGTTTAAAATGGATCTATTGTTGTGGAATCAACAAACACTCGAATTTAACTAATAAAATTTAAAACACTGATTGATGAAATGGATAGCTGAATCTGCTGACCAGTGTGGTTCTGACTGAGCACTTTCAAGTTTCCCTCGGGTGTGAGCTTCACTCACAAAAGACCAAACAGGGAAGGCTGATTCTATAATGAATTTGATACAGTAAGAAATTGTCTCATGTTAAGATAGATCCGTGCTAGGGGATTTTAACTACAAGCCAAAATTTGTAGTTGAAATCGTTGAATTAAGGAGAATTTTGGATTGAGCCCATTGATCCAATAGATTCAAATTCTTCAAGGTAACTTAGCTAGTTACAAGACTAAAACCCTTTATTTATTAATTTGTTAATATGCAACAACTTTTTGTGGATATATATCAAATTCTTTAAGCTGCCAGCCTTTCTATAGACTACAATACCTAGGGAAATTTGATACACTCTATGCATAACACATCCGGGTTAAATTGAATTTGCACTTATAGATACCAAAAATGTTCATTTTGAACTATACCGACATAACATATAATATTCCTAACGCTGCCGAATGGAACTAACATTTGACATATACAGATCTTAAATCCGGTATATTTTTTGTTATTTAGCAATTAGTATCAAATTCCTAGAGGTGCCAATCTGAATCACTTACAGACCATCTGTACATTTTAGCTAATAACAAGTCCAGGATTAAAATGAGACTGGCACTTATTCCTTTAGTAAACAATACACCTGAGATCAAGATGGCTAATGGAAATGGAATAGGAATTAAAAACTGAACTAGGGCTAAAGAGCTTTGGGGGATGAGTAATGTGAACCTATCATCCTCTCCTGACGTATATGATATATAAGTGATTAGTAATATATTGATAGTGTTAATATAAGAGTACATATGAGGTTGTGGTTTGGTATTGCCACAATGATGACCCACATTCAAACCCTGGAGGCATAAAGTCTTGATCTTGTGTATTATTTACTTGAGTTTGATGACCATGACCACACGTTAAGTGACAATGGTGGTGTAAGAAACAGTCTCTTGTTCAGTTTGTGAACCCTACCGAGATCATGTGGAGTTGGGTTTCATAAATCTAAAAATGAGAGAAATGAAGACATAAATGGTACAAGAAACAGGTGTCTTATTAAGTTATTCAGGCTGTGGGCTTTACAGTAATAGTGCAGTGTTAGCGTTCATAACTCCTCATGGATCAGAAACTGAGAAGAAACAAGCATAATGATGTTGGAAATTTCTGATAATTCCAAACAAAAACTGAACAGAGAATAATGCTCTGTTTTAACACAGGATCTTAACACAAGGAAGTTAAAAATTGTTTATGGGCAGAACAAAGTGTTTCACATGCACAATAAAAACTTTGTTTTCATTAATAAAACTGCCTGATACAAAAGGATCTTCCTCTTAACAGAGGGATTACAAAAAGATGATGGAGCTTAGTGAAAAGAAGTCGCCTTCACGAAGTGGGCCTGCAGGCTATTTTTGGCGCAAAGTCTATTTTTAGACATATGGATCATGGTCTATGAGTTGCAGGGTGTTATTTATGGATGATTGGTCATGTTGGTAAAAATAGATGGACCTCTATTTTTAGACATATGGGCGGAGTCTATTTTTAGACTGTCAGTAAAAAAAAATAGAACAATCGAATATTATTAGCTCTTAATAATATTTGGACTATAAACATTACCTTATCCTCTTGCAACACTTCAGTTCGAGCTACGAATGTGGCACATGCAACTGCCAGAAGGAAATACACTTTTCCTATGGGTTAGTTGAGCTATTGCACGATGGACTTCAGTTAGAACTCAAGTGATTGAGTTTGGTGGAGTTGAATGAGGAGTTGATGGAGTTGTGTTCAGTTTGATTTAGTTGAACTAGTTGTATTTAGTCTAACTGACAAATACACTAGTTATGAGTGGTGTGAATTAATTATTAATTAATTCACTAATTATTAACTCATAAATCAACTAAAGAATACATCAGTTAACTCAGTGCATGGACAGTTCATTGGAGACAAGTGTTAAAGGTGGGTGAAAGGGTGAGACTACTATCAGTTGTGACTATAGTTGTGCATGAGATTTGCACAATCATTGATTGAGATTGCCAATGAGTATTGCGCAGTACAAGCCAAGGGAATTCGAACTTGGATCTCATCTATTCTCAACTTGGATTGCGCAGTAGAGGCAGGGAAACAGTGGAGGAGATTTGAACCCGTGAGTTGTTCAGATCTGAGCTAGTTTGTGTGTAGCATGTGGAGATAGTACTGAGTACTTGTGAGGAGTATTGTACTATGTATTGTTACATGTTCTCTATTATTATAATATACAGATAGTTGGGGGTTTTCAGCTGTACGCTTTTCCCATTACATACTGTGTTGATATGTGTGATCGATGTTTCAATGTGCGCATGCGATTGTTTTCTTAATTCCGCAAATTGATGATCAATGGTAGAAGAGGTTATGTATTATGCATGCATTCCGCAAATAGTGTATAATGAGGATAATCTCTGTGAATAAGTGTTATATTATTCAAAATTTCTACATGGTATCAGAGCAAAGTTGATCATCATATCTATTATTCAAAAAGTGATTACATTTTATTTCTTCAGGCAGAGTCTGTAATTGGGCTAGGTAGCCTCTGGATTCATCCTTCTTTTGAAAGGTGAGATAACCGGTAAATGCCCATACAGTCAATCTCTATATGAGAAATAATTTGTTCTCACGAATTTTAGATCAGAAGCGGTTGAGTTTTGAGCTGGTGGAATTCGAATTTGCAACAGTGTTTTCTTGGTGTCGAAGTTTAAATGTCTTTCAATGGATTACGATTGGAGTATGCCCTTGAAGGCAACTCGAATTATATTGCATGGAAAGATAGGATGGAGGCGGTGTTAGATGACAATGGGTTGAAGGAGGTCATAGATGCTGAAGTCCCAAAGCTTACTAATGCTGCTCAAGTTGAGGCTTGGCAAAAGAAGACAACAAAGTGTTGAAGGATTCTGTTCGAGGGCATGAAGGATCACATTGTATCCAACCTGCATGGAAAAGCTTCTCCATACTTTATGTGGAAAGCATTGATAGATTTATTCCAAAGCAAAAGCGACCAGAGGAAGTTGGCGCTCAAGGATAAACTCAGAAACATTAAGTGTGAAAAAGGAGACAGTATGCCCAAGTATCTCACGAAGTTCACCCAATGTCGGGATGAGTTGGGAAGTGTGGGGTTGACTGTCGATGATGAGGACTTGGTGAGCTTGGCTCTCCTTGGTCTTCCGAAGAGTTGGCATTCCTATCAGGACTCTGTCAATGGTTGGGAGAAATTTCCAGGATGGGAGAGACTTTGGTCTGATCTTGTGCAAGAGGAGATCAAGAGGAATACCAGGGACAGATCTTTATCAAAGGCATCTGATGAAGAAAATTGCGCTTTGGCTGCCAAAGCAAAGATGGGGAAGAACAAGAAAGCTTCTCATTCCGGTGCAAAAGGCAAGAAGTAGGACATGTCTAAGGTGAAGTGCTTTCACTGTCATCAGCACAGACATTATGCCACAAATTGTCCGCAGAAGAAGAAAAATAAGCAAGCTGATGGATATGCAGTGGAAGAGGCCTTAGCCTTGCAGTTTGAGCTGGATTTTTCACTAATCACATGCTTGGTATCAAGTGTGATGGGATCGGTAT
This sequence comes from Pinus taeda, assembly GCA_000404065.3. Classification (NCBI taxonomy): domain Eukaryota; kingdom Viridiplantae; phylum Streptophyta; class Pinopsida; order Pinales; family Pinaceae; genus Pinus; species Pinus taeda. The sequence continues at coordinate 12,636 of APFE030085588.1, forward strand.
GGTTCTTGGACAGTGGTGCGTCTTTTCACATGACAGGAGATCGAGATTTTTTTTTGATTTGGATGAGAAAGATCTTGGAGTGCACGTCGAAATGGGCGATGATGGTAGATACAGTGCGAACGGTATCGGTACCATTTCCTTTGAGAGGGAGTCTGGTAAACCCTTCGTATTGAAGGAAGTGATGCATGTTCCAGGATTGAAGAAGAATCTTATCTCCGTGGCGATGTTAGAAGACAAGGGATATGATGTTGTCTTCAGCGAGGGAAAGGCTTTCCTGTGCAGTAAGACAACTAGAGAAGCCCGGAAGATAGGGGTTCAAGTCAAGAACCTTTATCAATTGCATGTAGATGGCTATGCAACAATGGCATGCAAGGTAGAAGGAGTGGTGAGCCAGGATGATGGTGAGCTGTGGCACTGAAGATTGGGCCACCTTCACCATGGAGCTTTGAAGATACTGCAACAGATTTCTATTGGGCTTCCTAAAGGCACTCTTGCGCAATCAGATCAGTGCAAGGGGTGTACTTTGGGAAAATTTGTGAAAGCCACCTTTCACAAGAAGGATAGTTGCGCCACGACGATCCTTGAGAGAATTCACACAGACATGTGTGGACCTTTCTCAGTAGCTTCGACAACAAAGCACAAGTACTATGTGATCTTTGAGTTCAAAGCACTGGTCGAGAAGGAATCGGGGAAGAAGGTGAAGGCTCTTAAGAGCAATAATGGTGGTGAATTCATCTCTGGTGAGTTCAAGGACTTCTGCAGCGCAGAAGGGATTCAAAGAGAGCTCATAGCTCCCCATAACCCACAGCAGAACGGGGTTGCTGAGCAGAAGAACAGAATGATCGTGGGTGCTGCACGAGCGATGTTGCATGATTAGGGCCTACCCCTTCACTTGTGGGTGGAGGCATGCAATACTGCAATATATGTGTAGAACCATTGTCCTCAGAAGATACTTGGCATGAGTACACCCGAGGAGGCGTATTCTGGTAAGAGGCCTGATATTTCCCATTTGAGGATTTTTGGTTCTCTTGTTTACATGCATGTGACGAAGGATGCCAGGAAGAAGCTGTAGCCGACCGCAGAGGTTGGGATATTTGTGGGGTACATTGATATGCCCCGCAACTATTGTGTGTATTTGCCAGACAGTCGCAAGACTGTTGTGCGACGGAATATCAAATTTCATGAGGAGAAAGCCATGAAGTGTTTGCTTGAGAGGGAGCCACACTTGCATGTAGATGAGGAGTTATTAGTTCTTAAGGATGAGCTTCAGGATGTGGATCAGCCACAAGATAAAGTTCATGGAGTGGAAGAGACCACTCATGCAGCGCCAACCATCAAAGGGCGAAAGCGCACTACAGAAGCTGAGCGACTGGCTCAAGATGTAGAGAAGGTTGTAGGACCACCTACAGCACAGCGCAGATAGAGACAGTCACCTGATTGGTACACTGGATACATGGCTCTTGTGATAAAATGTGTCGTGACTGAGCCATCCTCTTTCGTGGAAGTTGTGGAGGATCCCGCATGGGTAGATGCCAGGGTGGAAGAGTATGATTCGATTGTCAGAAACAGTGCATGGGAGATTGTCCCAAGACCGGAGGGGAAACTAGTGGTGGGTTCGAGATGGATCTACAAAGTGAAGCAGGAAGCTGACGGGAGTGTGGAGAAGTACAAGGAAAGATTTGTTGCCCGAGGCTTCTCACAGATAGAGGGGATCGATTATGAGGAGACCTTTGCACCTGTCACAAATGTATTCTTCCATACGGACGATTCTTTCTCTCTCAGCGCAGATAGGGTGGCACATCCATCAGATGGATATGAACACTGTGTTCCTCAACAGATTCATTGAGGAGGAGGTGTACATAGAGCAGCCCAAAGGTTTTGATATCTTCAGCAGCGAGTCGCATGTGTGTAGGCTCAAGAGAGTGTTGTATGGGTTGAAACAAGCACCTCGTGCTTGGTACACACGGATACATAGTTATTTCCCCGGACTTGGATTCTCTAAGAGTGAGGCGGATCCTAACCTATACCAGATTGTGGTGGAGGGTAAGTTGTTGATCATTGTACTTTATGTAGATGATTTGATTTTGACGGGAGATGAGCTGTTGATACTTTCATGCAAGGAGGATCTTGCTAGAGAGTTTGAGATGAAGGACTTGGGCCTCCTTCATTATTTCCTGGGATTGGAAATTTGGCAGCGCAGTGATGGACTATTTGTTTCTCAAGGTAAGTATGCCCGAGAGATACTGGAGAAGTTTAACATGCATGGGCAAGCCTGTTGATACTCCTCTTCCTGGAGGTTGGAGGAAGGAGGATGCTACTTCAGTGGAGGTAGTGGATGCCACTGTTTATCGACAGTTGGTGGGGTCGTTTATGTATCTGGTCAATACACGACCCGATATATGCTATGCTATTAACCAGCTTTCACAAGCTATGGTTAAGCCAACCAAACTCTTCTGGAAGGCAGGCAAGCATGTATTGCGTTATCTCAGAGGCACATCGGGATATGGATTGTGGTACAGACAGGAGGATGAGGTGAAGCTATGTGGTTTCATGGATGCAGATTGGGCAGGGAACCCAATGGACAGAAAGAGCACATCAGGAGGGGTCTTCAGTATTGGATCAACAACAGTTTCTTGGTACAGCAGGAAGCAGAGGTCCGTGGCACTCAGTTCAGCAGAGGCCGAGTATATGGCAGCAAGTTTGGCTGCATGCGAGGCTATATGGATGAGGAAGATTCTGGTTAGTTTGTTCGGTTCTCATTTGGATCCTACTGTGATTTACTATGATAACCAGAGTTGCATTAAACTCTCGGTTAATCCTGTATTTCATGATAGATCTAAACATATTGACATCAGGTACCATCATATCAGAGATTGTGTGCAGTGGAGGATCATGTTACTTTCGTACATTCCAATGGAGGATCAGGA